>BQNB010052305.1:10441-35534 GCA_026074375.1 Tanacetum coccineum
TTAGAAAGTCTGACAAGGTTATCTTCGTGAAAAGATCATACATCACAATCATGTACATAAATATTTCAAAAAAAAAACAAACATAATTTAAAAACAATTGCAATCCAAGGGGGAGTTCTTACAATTTTCATTCACAAACATCTTTTTGATAATAAACTCTCATGATGACTAAATTTGGAAATGTTATATTTTCGAGGGGGAGTTTTAGTTGAAAAAGTAACAATTTTTCATTTTTGGACTATGAATTTTACATAATTGTCATTTCAAGGGGGAGTGTTTGAAAAGATTCATTGTTTAAGGGGGATTTTGTGTAAATTCACAAATAAACAATTGAAAATGCTAAAGTTCAAGGACTGAATGTGTAAATTTTTCAAATTTTTTCGGTAAATACTAAGTACAGGGACTGAATGTGTAAATTTTTCAACAGTTTTTGGTAAAAATTAAGTTCAAGGACTGAAAATGTAAGTTTTCCAAACTATGTTCGGTTGCTATATAAAGGATTTTAATTTCATTTTTTACTTTTCTTTTTTACCGAGTTTGAGTAGAAGTCTGTTTTACGCTATTTAAGTTTATTACAATGATTGTAACTTAACTTCTTTCTCAAACGTAAGTGGATATATATGTCTTAGGTGTTTTTGAGTAATTTGGGATTACCGAGTTTGAACTCGGTAAAGATGAGGTTTACTGAGTATGCGTTATGATAATGTTTTGTAGCTTATGATATTGTGCGTATAATATTAGGCTTAGATTTAGTGTAAAAAGTGACTTAAGGCCATAAAATGATCATAGAATGGTTAGGATTGACTTTTGATTAAACTTGCTAGTACATTACCGAATCTGTTATTTTACCGAGTTTACTTCTGTGTGCACAGGTTAATTGTCAAAATCGGTAAGGTCAACTGGTCAAAATCGGTAGTCAACAAAAGTCAAAACTCAGTAAAGGTTAATGGTGAAAATCAGTTTAATTGTTTTGTATATGTAATAATGTTGTTGCTTCATGATTGTAATGCTTATTGTGTGAATGTCTGTGAAAAACAAAACGATCAGTTTCTAGTGTGCTGAAAATCTGACAAATAATTTTGGCAAAGAAACAAGTTTTCATGAATTCTATGCTATGGATCATATATGTCTATTCGTAATTGTTTAAGTGGACTAAGTCATGTCCGGTTTCGACCGTTTTCTGCATTGAACAGAATGAGGAGTGAGTGACTTAGTGTCCATTCAATTATTGAATTAGATGTGTTTGTATTCATGGTTTAGGCTTCATAATCAAATGTGAAAGAATCAAAGTTTTTATAACTTGAATATGTTAATTTCAAATCTCAATTGTTTAAGTGGACTAAGTCATGTCCGGCTACGGCCGTTTTCTGCAATGAACAGAATGAGGAGTGAGTGACTTAGTGTCCATTCAGTTGTGGGTTTGTGATTACATTATTCAATATTATCAACATCATGAAAAGTTTTGTCACATGATTTTTGAAAAAGTTCTCAAAATCTGTTATTGTGTCAAAATGATACTCTTTCTTAAAACAATTTTAAGAAGTTGAAGGATTTCTCTTGAATTTTTCATAACTGTGTCTTGATTCAAATCAAAAGAGAAATCTTCATCCTTCTTGAGAGAGTATCATGTCACAAAGAATTTCTGGTGAGGATATTCTAAAAACAGAAAGAGAGAGCTAAATCCATACGCGAAAAAGCAAATCAAAAGTGTGTTCGAAAAAGAAATGCCAGAACACACAAAAATGGTAAATAAAAAGAATAATTCGAATAAAGCGTATGGCATGTGCTAGAAAAAGCAAGAACGAGCACATGAGAAACAAACTGATCAAAAATATGTTCAAAAAGAATTGCCAGAACATATAAAAACAGACAGAGAGGAAAAAGACAAAAATGTCAAAAGAATTATTTGTTTCCTAACACCTCAATTGTATTCATTCAGTTATCATCATGGCACAACAACAACATGCAGCTGATGTTCATCCAGATGAACTGTGTCCTCCAAACAAGCGATATGACCTTATGGATGCAAACAAGAAGGTTGACTTGGAGCATGTGCAATGTCCATCAGAGAGCAAGATTCTGATGAATATTATTAAGAATCATCCGTTACGATTCAGCATTGCAGCTTCAGCATCTGTACCTTGGATTTATATGGCACAGTTCTGGCATACTTTGAAAGAAGACGGATCAAAGAACAGCTCAAGTTCATGCTTGACAGAAAAGAGCTCACTATGACTCTTGATGATTTTAGATCCATATTTTACTTACCTCAAGCTACTAACAACAATCACGATCGATTTGTCCCTGCTCTAAAGTTCTCAGAGATGGTTCCATTCTACATTAACAATCTTGGTTTCACACTGGAATTAAGATCATCATCTAATTTTAAGACAACCGGTCTTGTACAACCGTGGCAGACTTTGTGCAATATTTTCTCAAGATGTCTGACAACACGAGTCACTGGATATGATCAACCTCCATTGCAGATCATGCAAATGTTGTACAGTTTTATCAACAATATTCACGTTGATTATGTTTACTTGCTTTGGGAAGATTTCACTACTCACTTGAACATCCAACAACATTGATTCCTTATCCCAGATTCACAAAGCTAATCGTGAGTCATTACATGACTACATTCCCTAAAATCTCAAGAAGAGCTCGTAACAAGTATCATAATTTGGAAGATGATGAGATGGTAAAAACCATCTTCAACTCAGGGAAGAACAAGGATGTAGTTGGAATGAAGATACCAGATTGGATGATAACCGATGAGATGAATCTCACAGAGAATTATAGGATGTATGTTGTGGTATTTGCAATAGATGTTCCTACGACCCAGTCATAGCCGATTGAGTCTACCCAGGGAACGCATAGGACAACTAGTTCCCCTAGGACACCTAACCCTGAGATTGATGAAGGTGAATCAAGTGCTCCACAAAAGTCTACTGTCATTAGACTTCGTATGTCTCAAAGACAATCAGCATGACTTACTCCACCAACACCAATTCCAACTGCTGATGAGGCTGATCATATAATCTTACAAGATACAATTCAACTAAGTCTTGCAGAACAGAAAAGTCGTGCAGAGGATGAAGCCAGGAAAAATAAGGAAAACGTCAAAGAGCACTTAATGGCTGAGGAGATTGAGAAACTTGTTGCTAAAACAGAGAATGTAGAAGAACATGAGGTTGATAGTTCTATCCTTAAGAATGATGATATTTTAAATGATCCCAGCATGTTAGAGCCCATGAGTGATAAGGAAAGTCCGGAGGTGGAGATAACTGCTGTAATACAACCCGTAAATGTTAACGAAGAGGAGGAAGAGTCAGCAAAGGATGATCATGAGTTAAGAAGAAGGGAAAAAGGGAAGCATGTAGAGGATATTAGGAATACACCATCTCCCACAACAATTAGATCCCCTAGGATTCAATTTACTCTCGTATCCTTGGATACTAAGAAACTCCAGGATTCGACGATAACTTCTCCACAACCCTCGTCTTCTACACCATCATCATCTTTACCAAAATCCAAGCTATCTGCTACAAACTGACTCTTAGCCTTATTCAAATCCAAGCCTGGACGTTTCAAATGATACAAGAGTTTCTTTGCAGAATTACAAGGATGCTACGGTTACTTGTTTGAACATCTAACGACAAGGTTCATGCCAATAAGGAATTTTAATGAAATTGCTCAACGTCTACAAGACATCATGATAGACTCATTGCCCAAGATGGTAGATGATCGTATCAAGAAACTTCTCAAGACACAAGTTCCTTTACATGTTACACAAGGGCTTATATTAGAAAGACAACAGAGTCAAGCAGATGTGGCAAAGATGATTGCAGATGCAATTCAGCATGAATACGAGAATCTTCATTCAGAGATTTCTTCGCAGATTAACGATGCTATTACTAACCATATTCCTTCTCAGGTTGATTCATCCGTCAGGAACTATGTGTCAGATCATATTTTGCATGTGCACCCGACTCAAGCCAATCCTGCTTCTGCACAAGAACAACAATACCAATTATATCTAATAATGAGAGATAATCCTCAGCTGCAACAAGATGATTTACCAATCTGGCTTGCACTCAAGTATAAATTTGAAAGACTCAATGTGTCCAGTACCCTTTGTAGACCTTCTGTCATTCGTACAAGAGATCAGGAAGATCCTCATAATGATGCTTATCTTGAGGGGGAGAATATGCAAAGAGGTAGAAGATGTCTAAGTATGGAACCTTTATGTTTGGAGAATCGTCATCTGGTCAAGATTATGAAAGTAAACTAGGTCCATCAATGTCATGTAATCAAGAACAATTAGATGACTTTGATTTTTGGACATATTCTTATGCCACAGATGATGATGAATTTCCTACTGAAAATGTGTCACAAGAACTTGTGGAAGAAATGTCACAAACTGTTGATGAAGCAAAACTACGTAAAGTTATTGATGAAATGTTAAGACAACAATGCACTTCAAGAGATGAGCATCAATACCACATTGATCAGATGCAAAACTTCTTGAAGAATGACATTGTGTGGGAAAGCTAAAAAGAAATCTTAGTCCCACAATATCAACCAAAGCCCACTCTAGTTGTTCAAAGCTGCCAAAGAGATCCTAAAGCTCCTGCATTATCTCTGGTTAATCAAGATCTTTTGTACCTAAAGAAAGGAAACTCAGGACCTGAAAAGATTTCATTGTCTTTACACAAGTTTCCTGCTGTTAGTACTGCTCAAGTTATAGCTGCCAGTACTAACCAGTTAGTACTATTAGAGTAAATTAGTACTGCCAGTACTAACTAGAAGGAACAGCTAAAGAACTTTAGAACATCTAAAGATATAAATGACTTTGTCCAATGATTTGTATTGAACTTATTCAGTGAATATCAAAAGTTAGAAATATAACGTATAAGATTAGAATTATAGAAGATTTCTAGTTATCTTGTAAAGGACTCCTTAGTGTATAAAAGGAGATCCTAGGTTATGGTTTTATATATATACATATTTATTATATATATCTTCAAGCTTTAAACCCCAGTACAATACAAGTACTCTTATTATTGATAAAAAAATAAGTATAGGAGCTTTTTCAGTAATATCTTGTTCATACAGTTTAACTGTTTCATTAATTTTCTTCTAAGTATTAAAGGGTAGATTCCGCATACTCTTTAGTATTCACAAATTTTCTACCATAGTTGTTTTGGATCTATCAAAAGTAACTTAACATTTACAAGCTAAGGAATCGATCTTATGTTGGGATCAACAAGTTGTACAGAGCTTTGTGTCTAAAAAACTTTGATCTAGAAGAAACTAACAAGAAGAACCTTTACTCACAAGGAAGAGATAGATCTAGAAACTGCTCAAACCACTACTACTGCAAAGTTGCCCATTCTCAAACAGGGTGAATATGATATGTGGAGGCTAAGGATTGAGCAATACTTTCAAGTACAAGACTATGCTTTATGGGATGTCATAGAGAATGGAAACTCATTCAAACCAGCAGCTCAAACAACAACAAATGCTGATGGTACCTCAACTTCACTAATACCAGGTCCTGTAACTACTAAAGAAAAGGTTCAAAAGAAGAATGATGGTAAGGAAGAAGTAATGGTTACTGATTCACCTTCCTAGTGAACATCTAATGACCGTTTAATCAGCAGCAAGGATAGCTTAAGACTTTGTTTGCTGCTATACAAACAAGATTTGGTGGTAATGAAGCCACAAAGAAGACTCAGAAGACTCTTCTGAAGCAAATGTATGAGAACTTTAGTGCTCCAAGCACAGAGTCTCTTGACTCTATTTTTAACAGGCTTTAGAAGATTGTAAGTCAGCTGGCTATCTTGGGTGAAAATATTTCACAAGAAGATCTCAATTTGAAATTTTTGAGAAGTCTGCCTTTTGAGTGGAATACTCATGTTGTGGTCTGGAGGAATAAACCTGATCTAGACACAATGAGCTTTGATGATCTCTACAATAATTTCAAGATTGTTGAACAAGAGGTTAAAAGAACTGCAAGCTCAAGCTCAAGCTCAAGTTCTCAGAATATGGCTTTTGTGTCATCCCCTAGCAGTACTAATGAAGTTAATACTGCTTATGGAGTTAGTACTACTAACAATCAATTTAGCCCTACTAGCACTCAAGTTAGCAATGCTAGTACTCAAGTTAGTACAACTAACTTAAGTGATGCCACTGTTTATGCATTTTTTGGCTCATTTCAACCAAACATGTCCCACTGTTAATATGAGGAACCTAGAACAAATCCATGAAGATGACTTAGAAGAGATGGATTTGAAGTGGCAGTTAGCATTGCTGAGCATGAGGACAAGAAGGTTTTTTCAGAAAACTGGTAAAAAGATCACTATCAATGGGAGTAACACAGCTGGATATGACAAGTCCAAGGTTGTTGGGATTCTTGATTTAATGAGACAAAATGAATAAATGAATGAAATAAAAGGACTTAAACGCAAAACTAGAATTCTTTAAGAGATGGAAGATTTTGAAATAAACAAAAGACTCCTTTAAGAAGATAAAAGATATAGAAGATACAGATAAAAGTTAGGAAAATATTATTTGTTTCCTAATTATATTTGCTCTTATCTTTTGTAAACCTAGATGATCTCTATTATATAAAGAGATCATTAGGCGTGTAGTTTTGTGTGCACAGAAAATGTAGTCAACTAAAGGGGTGTGTGTGTGTGTCTAGGTGTATGGTTCTTTGTAAACGCCTAGAGTGATAGTTAGTGTAGCCTCAAGGATCTTATGATCCCTGTTAGATTGTAATCGTTCTAGAGTTGATCATCTAGAATTGGGGCTTGATGGAAATGTATGAATGAAAAACCTTGTTGAATAACATTATTGTTCTTTATATTCCGCTGTGCTTATTAATGTTATTTGTAAAATATATCCTAGATGGGCTTAAACGATCTCCACAATTGGTATCAGAGCCTCGTGGCTCGTGATCTAGGGTTTTACAAGGTTTTTATTATCGAACTTATGAATCTTTATGTGTCAAAGTTCTGTTTTTGGTGATTAGTCAAATCGGTTCAATTAAGGTTCTTCAATTCAAGAAAAACAGAAAACAAGATGTTGATGTCGTTTTAATTATTTGAAGCCTGTTGTTTAACGAAGATTGTCAAGTTTATGGTTTTGGCAAAACAATATTTTTTTCACGTTTATTTGTGACAAATACTTGACGGGCTCATAAAGCAAGACCAAGTTCCAAGTATTTTTTTTGTATTCTCATTCAACATCAAGGTCACGTCACAAGTTTTATGACAAGGAAAAGAAGAAGAAGCAGGTTGTTATTGGATCTGATGGTACGAATACAAGAAAAACAACTAAGGTACATACAAAATCAAATTCTAATACCCTAAAACTGTCATGACCACAGTTTGTGCTTGGATTTGCTGGTTGTGAGAATCAGTATTTTCAGGTAATAAATTTAATATAAATTATTCTAATTTTACCGGTTATTTCCTCGTTTCGTCTAGTTCCGTGATCCTATTTAAAATTAAGCCTTATTTTAGATTTTATTTCGTCTACATGACTCCCGTAGTTTAATATTTCTACTACTTTTATATTTTAGTCGAGCTTTAGTAAAATCGTCAATTTTTGATTTTTGCGAATCCTATATTTGAAATTTGTCCGTTATCGATCGAGAAAGCAACGAATGCCATATTTTAGCCATTTGAGCTTATTTATTTCATTTTTAGTAATTTTTCATTTTTATTTACGTTTGATCAAAACCGAGTCAAAACTTGCGTTTTTAAAAAAAGTATCAGGTTTAAATAGTTTTTGGGCCGGGATTCACTTAATATAACTTGGTTAATACAAAATTTGGTCCATGAAACCTCCTCCCCTACACTATGGCCGGCGGCCCATCTACACCAACATACCATACATATTGATTTTGATATCCAAGCCCACTTAATTCTAATTTAAGTCCAACTCCAACTTTAAAGCCCAATCCTTCCCTTTTATTCACTTCATACGACAAAAATAAACACACACAACACAGACATAAGAATATCAAGAGCCATTTTCTCCCTCTCTTCTCTTGGTTCGACACTGCCATCACCAAAACCACCAATACCACTTTCAAATCACCACCAAATCTCATTCTTTTAACTGTAAATCATCACTACCACAAGCCCTAATCATCCTTCATCCATAAAAATCATCATGCATGGAGTTATTAAATTCTTGATTTCTTGATGATTTTAGGTTTTAGAGTTTTGACTTGATTTAAAGCACAAGGGTTAACAAGGGTTTGATTTTTGAAGGTTTTGGGTATATTAAAAAGTTTGATTGGTCTTGGTTTGATCCTTGTAGATTCGGCAGCTAACACACACACCCAACTAGGGTTTGTGTTTGATCAATTTCTTCACTTGATTCTTCGTTGTAAGCACATTTGTTTCCTTTTATTTTAGTTAATTATATATATTCTTGCATGTGATTATTATTCTGTTTAAGAATCCATGAGGCTTAATGTATGTTAGTTTTTGATGTTGTTGGTGATTGGATGGTCTAAGTAGAGGAGATATGCTAGTGTTAGGGTAATGTGATGCTTAAAAGTGGCGATTGAAGGGGTTGAAAGACACCCAATATTAGGGCAGAAAATTTGGCGATAAAAATTAGGCAAGTTGAGTTTGTAAATCTGAGATTTTATGGTTTAATATGATATAGGTCGTCCCAATGGTCGTGATGTAGTGTAGAGAACGGGATAACAAATTGAAACTGTTGATTCAAACGAATACCAGAATCAATCTTCTAATTATCGTTGATTCAAAAGGAACCGATAGTAGGCAAAATTCTGACAAAGAGCTGCCAAAAATAACTTTTATATATTTTGGAACCTGAATACCATTATCATAGTAACACTTAGCTAAAATAGGAAAATGAAACTGAAACGGGTCCTAAAAGACAAATGGGCCGAAAGTTATGCCAAAAACAAAAGTTCAAAATTCTCAAAAAAACACAAAAATGTAAATAACTCCTAAAATATGATGATCAGGCTTGAAAATTGTTAGTTTACCACGAGCGTCTCCTCAGATCCAAGCCTTCGAAACGGCTGGTCCTGGCTGAAACGGATAATCAGAGCCCAAGTTATGACCTTTTGAATAAAGGGCCTTTCTTCACACGATCTTGGGCCTCCAGAAATAAAATGGCCCGTTCTTCAATACTTGAGCCTGCATCAGGTCGTTTTGATATAAAAATCGAGTTCTAACTTTTAAAAACGAAAAAGATATGCCCGTTTGAAAATTGGAAAAACGAAATATTAATTTTCTGCATTAGGCGTTTTTGTGTAGAAATTTTAGTCATCTTGCGAGTACCGTATCGGGGTCATACTAAAAGCTTTTATTGAATTTCCGGTGTCTAAAACTAAGTTCAACGAACCTAATTTCCAACGAAGTAGGCCTCAACGATTTTCAATAAGTAAAAGTGAGTCAAATGATTTTTATAAAAAGAATTGTCAAGGCTGCGTTTTAGAGTCAGAAATTGTGCTGTAAAGATGCAGTGAGCAGGCGGATCAAAAACTAAAATTTTATCTGACGGAAATTTAAACTGTAGCAACTTCATAAGGTGTGTGATTTTACGGATTTTTTTCAGATTTTTCTGGATTGTAGAAGTAGGTTTAAACAGGTCGAACTTCTGCTATGTCGCGGCAGACCCGAATTTAGACACTTTGTGATTTTGTATTTTTCAAAAAAAAATAAGTTATAGAAATTCGACATGGTTTTTGGGAATGCTACTGTAGCTCAACAACACATATATATGTATGGATATAGAAGGAGAACGTCGTACTCGACCGTTTAGTATCTCATTAAGTAGTGTGAACATCTAGTAAAAACTGATGAAATTTCAGAAATTATAGTTGTATCGTTCTTGGTGATTATTTAGCATGGATTCTTAAACATAGAATATTATTACATGCCAATATATATAAATATGTATTTATTTACTCGTGTTACATTACATTATATATAAGCATGAGTTTTAATTACGCACCACTATTATAGGTCGCGGTTGATTGTGGCATTCATCTTTCTCGTTAAGATTACTTGATCACTACTTCTTTACTCGGTGAGTTCATAGCCCCTTTTACTACTTAATTGTTTTAAAATTTCCGGGGTGAGATTACATGCACATTTTTATTGGACACAAGTACTTTTCAAATTGTATGCTATTCCAGATTATTGCCTGATTATTATTGCCTAAGTTACCACAATGCCAATTAAGTCCCTTTCATCATGAACCGTTAATTGCTATTGTAGTGAACGCAAATGTTGTGGATAGATCTATCGGGACTGACAATCCCCGCCTTGAATTTCTGGTCACAAGTTGACCATGGTGCATTTAACATGTTGAGTACTTTAGAATGTTTTGGCATACATTCTACATATTATAAAGGGCAAAAACAGTTAAGGTTTCGGTGTCATGAGCTTAGAGCAATAATACATGTTTTAGACTATCGAATATGTTTCATAGTCAACCAGTACTTAAATCTTGTGGTCCATACATACTTTACTTCTAACCTATGAATTCACTCAACTTTATTGTTGACGTTTTGCATGTTTTAATCTCAGGTGCTAAGGTATAAGCTTGGATGGGAGCCGTGACGGATATCATGAAGATGGATTATGTGTATTCCTTTATTCGATGCAAAATGTTAAACTTATTTCTTTAAACCTATGTTGTCTTTTGAACTATGTCGTTGGTTGAAACTTTTAAATGTTTGGGAACTTTTAGGACATCTTGTCAAACTGTTGGGACCAAAACAGAAACTCTGATATTTTGAATGCATCAAATGTTACATATTTAAAAACGTTCCTTTTGAGGTCATTTCCTATATCTTGTGTTTTGTACTATGACGTGGCACCCCGTTTTACATGTTCCGCTGCGTAGTCCGATTTTGGGGGTGTTACACTAGTGTCGATCTGTAATTTATATTGTGGTTGCCACTGCGTTTAGAATCATGTGTGTGAATCATAATGATTATCATTGTGGTTATATTTTCTGTGAATCAACAACAACAACAGGTAGCATGGGTTCATTCTCTTATGGAATATAATATAAAAGGAACGTGCTACTGGTGTATCATTAGTGTGGTTATTGGTTGAGAAGCTGCAATATTCATGGCTAGAGGAGCAATTATGAATGACGAAGAGATTTAAAGAAAAAGAGAGTCAAGAGAAGAAGCAGTTACCTTATTTGGTTGCCTTATTAATGCTCCCAATGCCTAAGGAAAGTTAAAACTGCCAAGTATGTACTTGTTAAGACTGTCAATGTGTTTTTACTGCTGCCAGCTTATTACATGTTAATACTGCTTGTATGTTTCTTCTACCAAATCGTATTCATAAGTGGTGTTTGTAGTAAGTCAGTTTATGCTGCTTGATAACGATTTAATGTTGCTTGGATTCGACTACAAAGACGCGCTTTTATGCTACTGGATTGTTGCTAATGATGAATTAATGACACATTAGTAACAGATTAGCGACAGAAAAAAGTGTCACTAATAGCTTGGGAGGAAGAAGAATGCATTGTAGTAACAGATTAGCGACAGCTTTGTAACAGATTAGCAACAGATCAGCGACAGCTATAGCGTTACTAACAGAATGGGAGGAAGGAGTACTTCAATCTGTGACAGTTTAGCGACAGTATAAAGCATCACTAAACCAGTTTAGTGACAGATTGGTGACAGTTTTATGACAGAAAAAGTGTTGCTAATTGCAGGAAGAGCCAAAGGAAAGATTAGTACTGTTAGAGGGTTTTAAAGCTGTTCAAGTATATTTGTACTGCCTTTGTTGTCCGAGAAGTTTTTAATACTGCTAGTATCGTCCGAGAAAAGCAGTTAATACTGCTAATTGTACCACAATAGCGATGGATGACACACACAGGAAGGAAGTTTTTGATTTTTGGTTTTAATGTTCTCAAAAGTTTAAAAGGCTCGTATTTTAGAATTAATTGGTTATGAAGAAGGTTATTTATCACTTATTTGACGGTGAATTGAAATTATTTGGGTTTGTGTTTTATCATACCTTTTAGCAAGAGGTAACTTGTTCGTGCTTAGAAACGATGTGATAAAGAATTGACAAATCTTGCAAAGGTATGTGATCTACAAACTTATGGTGCTCAATGCTCACATTTGCTATCACTTTGGTTATGTGCCTCATAGATGATGAGGATAATTGTCAAGAGATTGCTGTCTCCTTATACATTGGTTTTGGGTATACGTTCGAAGTCACGTGGATAGTTCAAGATATAAGACACAAGGTTGGAGTTTATACTACTCAGCATCAATTGGTAAAACTAAGTTTTTTCTCATCAGTATTCATTATATAGAGCCTACAGAATTGAAGATTCAAGAAACGGTTAACATATGGGTTTCAGGGGAAGCTTATTGTTAAAATGTTTAACCATTTACATGCATCATTGAGGTGAAGGTTTTTACTACTGCTAATCATTATTACTACTGCTAGTGTGAGTTTCTACTACTCAAGTTCAATTTTCTTATTGTGCTTAATGGTGGGTAATTTGAGGAGTTAGAATCTGGATTAGAAGTGTGATATTGGTTTGTAGTGGTCAAGATCAAAGTTGCTTATATTCATATGTCCCCTATTGGATTATGACAAAAAGGGGAAGAAGATGTTAACATGTACAATTGGCAACTTGTAGATCCTTGGTGTGGCATGTTACAAAGGAAATCTACTTAAGGGGAAGTTTTTGTTTCATTCAGGGAGATGATTACATATCAACTTCAGGCGAAGCTTTGGCTTTATGATGAAGTTCGTACACGACTTTGTTTGTTTTGTCATCATCAAATAGGGGAAGATTGTTGGGATTCTTGATTTGATGAGACAAAATGAATAAAAGAATGAAACAAAAGGACTTAAACGCAAAACTAGAATTCTTTAAAAGATGGAAGATTTTGAAGATTCTACATAAAAAAAAAAAAAAAGGGGGGGGGGGAAAATAAAAAAAAAAAATAAAAAAAAAAAGAAAAAAAAAAAAAAAAGTTGGAAAAAAATAAAAAAAAGATCTCCTTAAGAAGATAAAAGATATAGAAGATAAAGATAAAAGTTAGGAAGATATTATTTGTTTCCTAATTATATTTGTTCTTATCCTTTGTAAACCTAGATGATATCTACTATATAAAGAGATCATTAGGCGTGTAGTTTTATGTGTACATAAAATGTAGTCGACTAAAGGTGTGTGTATGTGTCTAGGCGTATGGTTCTTTGTAAACGCCTAGAGTGATAGTTAGTGTAGCCCCAAGGATCTTATGATCCCTGTTAGATTGTAACCGTTCTAGAATTGATCATCTAGAATTGGGGCTTGATGGAAACGTATAAATGAAAAACTTTGTTGAATAACATTATTGTTCTTTATATTCCGCGGTGCTTATTAATGTTATTTGTAACATATATCCTAGATAGGCTTAAAACGATCTTCACAAAGGTGGAGTGTTTCAACTGCCACAAGATGGGACACTTTGCAAGGGAATGCAGAGGACCTAGGAACCAAGATAGCAGGAACAGGAATCAAGACAGATCTAGAAGGACTGTAAATGTGGAAGAAACTTCTTCCAAATCCGTGGTGGCTATTGATGGAGCTGGTTTTGACCGGAGCTATATGGAAGATGATGAAGTCCCTACAAACATGGCTCTTATGGATTTTTCAGACTCTGAGGTACATAATGACAAAACTTGTTCAAAACCTATCTAAAAAGCTTTGAAACCTCTTAAAACTCACTTGATGATTAAGAATAGATTTTAACAAATCAAGTTCCCAATTTAGCTAACTATAAAGAGGTTGCATCTATAGAAGAGCAACTTGTCTTTTACAAAAAGAATGAGGTTATTTTTTATGAGCAACTTGTTGTTCTTAAAAGAGATATCTCATATAAAGACTCAGAAATTAGTATGCTTAAAAGTGAGTTAGAAAAGCTTAAGTAAGAAAAAGAAATCAATCAACTTAAAATTGAAAATTTTGATAATGCTTCTAAGAGTCTAGACAAATTAATAAGGAGTCAGATAACTAATAAAAGTAGAAAGGGTGTGGGGTTTGTAAGCTATAATGTTGTTCTACCTCCCCAAACAGAGTTATTTTCACCCCCAAATCTTGATTTGTCCTACTCTTGTCTAAAGGAGTTCCAACAGCATAAGTTTAAAGGCTATGGACCTAAGACTAGTAAGAGTGTTAGTGAAGATATTTCTAATGAATTTAGGGAATCTCTTAATGCCTCATTGGTTGAGGAGTTAGTGTCAGATGATAAGTTAGAAAAGAAAACTATTTTTCCTACTGTTGCTAAGATAGAATTTGTTAGACCTAAACAACAAGAAAAACCAGTTAGGAAACCAGTTAAGTATGCTGAAATGTATAGGTCACAAAGTCCTAGGGGAAATCAAAGAAACTGGAATAATCTGAAGTCCCAACAGCTAGAAAGTGACTTTGTAATGTATAATAAAGCTTGTTTTGTCTGTGGAAGTTTTGACCATGTGCAGGCTGACTGCAATTACCATCAAAGGGAAAGGGTGGTATCTAGGAATAATTATACAAGGGTGGATTACAATTATTCTGCTAAAAAGGCTCACCCTAGTGCTCACAGAAACATGGTTCCAAAAGCAGTTTTAATGAAATCTGGCTTAAGACCACTTAATACTGCTAGGCCTATTAATACTGCTCATCCCAAAACTATAGTTTATAGTGTTTGACCAATGTCACAATTTTCTAAATTAGCACAATCAACTGTAAAGAGGCCCTATCAAATAAGAACATCATTAACTAACAAAAATTTTAGCCATAAAGTTAATACTACTAAAGGAAAATAATTATAATTCTAGGCCAAATTCAGCAGTAGTTAATGTTGTTAGGGCAAATCAGGTTAATGCTGTTAAGGCCTCAGCATGTTGGGTTTGGAGACCTACCAAACTTAATAGTGCATCAATTACTTTGAAGAGACATAATTATGTTAATGCACGAGGCAGATCCAAGTCAGTGATGGCTTGGGTCCCCAAAGGAAACTAACTTCCTTATTTTTTATGTGCAGGGTCATCCACAAAAAGAAGATCAATGCTATGTTGATAGTGGATGCTCAAGGCACATGACAAGGAACATGTCCTATTCTCAGACTTCAAGGAAACATGATGGAAAATATGTTACCTTTGGGAGGAGCCTAAGTGATGCAAAATAAACTGTAAAGGAAAACTCTTAAAACTGTAAACTTGATTTTGAGGAGTGGTACTTGTCAGGAATTACAATTTAACCTTTTTTGTGTTTCACAGTTGTGTGACAAAAAGAATATTGTACTTTTTATTGACACTGGATGTTTTGTTTTGTCTCTTGACTTTAAGTTAGCTGATGAGAGTCAGGTTTTACTTAAAGTTCTTAAAAAGAACAATATGTACAGTGTTGATATGAAGAATATTGCTCCTAAAGAGAGTTTAACTTGTCTTGTTGCAAAGGTCACACTTGATGAATCAATGCTATGGCATAGGAGGCTAGGTCATGTAAATTTTAAAACTATTAATAAACTTGTTAAGGAAAATCTTGTGAGAGGTCTACCTACAAAACGTTTTGAAAATGACCAAACTTGTGTTGCTTGTCTTAAGGGAAAGCAACACAAAGCCTCTTGTAAGTCCAAGATTCAGAACTCTATTACTCAGCTTTTATTCATGTTGCATATGGACTTGTTTGGTCTAACTTTTATGAGCAGCTTAATAAATAAGAAATATTATCTAGTTGTCATTGATGATTATAGCAGATTTACTTGGGTTTTCTTTTTAGCAACTAAGGATGAGACTAGTGGCATTCTTAAGAGCTTTATAGCTGAGATAGAAAATATAGTTGATAAGAAAGTAAAGATAATCAGATGTGATAATGGAACAGAGTTCAAGAATAGAGTTATGAGTGAGTTTTGTGAAAAGAAAGACATTAAGAAGGAATTTAGTATAGCTAGAACTCCTCAGCAAAATGGTGTTGCTAAGAGGAGAAATAGGACACTAATTGAGGCTGCTAGAACCATGTTAGCTGACTCTAAGTTACCTACTACATTTTGGGCTGAAGCAGTTAATACTGCTTGCTATGTGCAGAATAGGGTATTAGTAGTTAAGCCTCATAACAAGACCCCTTATGAACTGTTTAGAGGTAGAACACCTGCTTTAAGCTTCATGAGACCATATTGTGGTATCATGTACCATTCTAATACCTTAGATATTTTTAGGCAAGTTTGATAGATGAGAGAATAGAGTTCAGAACTAGAGAAAAAACAAGAATAAGAGAAAGAATAGACACACACAATGCACGATTTTTGTTGGATACCAATTAAATAGTAAGGCTTTTAGGGTATACAACATTAGAACTAGGAAAGTAGAAGAAAACTTGCATATTAGGTTCTTGGAGGATAAGCCTATTATTGCAGGTGATGGACCAAAGTGGCTGTTTGATATTGATGTTCTAACAAAATCAATGAATTATGTACCAGTTGTTGCAGGTACAAACTCTAATGATTTTGTAGGTACAGAAGAAAGTATTGGTGCAGGTCATTCTAGCAAGGAGACAGGATCTAGCCAAGACTGCATTTTGATGCCACTATGGAAAGATGGTTCACTATTTGATTCTTCTTCAAAGAATGCTAGCAATGATGAACCACAACCTTCTAGTGATGTTGAAAATAAGGATGATGATGGTGTAAGTAAAGAAAGTGGAATTGATAATCAAGAGAGGCCTAGAAATAGTACTCAAGATGTTAATACTGTTGGGCCAAGTATTAATACTGCCAGTAGCCATACATGCTGATTTCTTTGGTGATGAAACAGAGTTAGATATGAGCAACATCACTAGCACATATCCAGTTCCTTCTACTCCAAATACAAGAATCCATAAAGATCATTCACTTGATCATGTGATTGGAGATGTGTAGTCTGGTATACAGACAAGGAGAATGACAAAGACTTCAAATGAACAAGGGTTTATTAGTACTGTTTATGAAGAGAAAACTCATGAAGACCTTCAAAATTGTCTATTTGCTTATTTTCTATCACAAGTAGAACCGAAGAAGGTGATTCAAGCTTTGACAGATTCAAGCTAGATAGAAGCAATGCAGGATGAGCTTCTACAGTTTAAATTACAAAAGGTTTGGACTTTGGTTGATTTACCATATGGCAAGAGGGCCATTGGAACTAAATGGGTGTACAGAAATAAGAAAGATGAAAGAGGAAATGTAATCAGAAATAAATCAAGACTGGTTGCACAGGGTTACACTCAAGAAGAAGGAATAGATTATGATGAGGTTTTTGCTCTAGTTGCTAGGATTGAAGCAATTAGGCTGTTCTTAGCCTATGCCTCATTCAAAGACTTTGTTGTGTACTAGATGGATGTGAAGAGTGCATTACTGTATGGAAAAATTGAAGAAGAAGTCTATGTCTATCAACCTCTAGGATTTGAAGATCCAGAGTTCCCTGACAGAGTTTATAAGGTAGAAAAGGAATTATATGGTCTACATCAAGCTCCTAGAGCTTGGTATGAGACTTTATCTACCTATTTATTGGACAATAGATTTCAAAGAGGCCAGATAGATAAGACTTTATTCATTAAAAGAATCAAAAGTGATATTCTACTAGTTCAAGTATATGTTGATGATATCATTTTTGGATCTACTAAGAAAGAGTTATGCACTTAGTTTGAGAAATTGATGCATAAGAAATTCCAGATGAGTTCTATGGGTGAACTCACTTTCTTCTTAGGACTACAAGTGCATAGAAAGATGATGGGATTTTCACCAGTCAAGACAAATATGTGGATGAAATCTTGAAGAAGTTTGGTTTTTTAACTATGAAGACAGCAAGTACACCCATGGAGACTTCAAAACCATTGCTCAAGGATGCAGAAGCTTAAGATGTTGATGTTCACTTATATAGATCAATGATTGGATCATTGATGTATCTAATAGCTTCTAGGCCTGATATAATGTTTTCTATATGTGCTTACGCAAGATTTTAAGTCACACCTAAAGTTTCATCATCTTTAATGCTGGAGAGAATCTTTAGATACTTGAAAGGTAAACCTAAAGTGGGCCTTTAGATCCTAAGGATTCAACATTAGACTTGGATGATTATAATGATAGTGACTATGCTGGTGCAAGTTTAGACAGGAAATCTACAACAGGAGGTTGTCAATTTCTTGGGAGGAGATTGATCTATGGCAATGTAAGAAGCAAACTATAGTTGCCAACTCTACTACTAAAGCAAAGTATGTAGCTGCATCTAGTTGCTGTGGACAGGTCTTATGGATTCAAAACCAAATGCTGGATTATGGAAACAATTTCATGAATTTCCCTGATTTTCATTGACAATGAAAGCACCATCTGCATAGTTAAGAATCCAGTGTTTCACTCAAATACTAAGCACATTGAGATTAGACATCACTTCATCATGGATTCATATGAGAAGAGATTAATTCAAATGATTAAGATTCACACTGATCACAATGTTGCAGATTTGCTCACAAAAGCATTTGATGTTGGAAGATTTCAATATCTGATTGCAAGTATTGGAATGCTTAACTCCTGAAGTATTGATTGAGGGGAGGTTAATTGTGATAATATGCAGCAGTTTATGCATAAATGATGCTTGAAATGGAATGGAACAACATCTAATGATGAAATTCAAGTTAGTGTTGTTGGCCTACCTTACTACTGGTAAGTATACTTTCTACTGCTATTATAAATTAATTCTGTGAGCAATGACGAGATTAGTAAAAAATTATCAGAGAAAAAGTGAGCTTAAAAGAATTAAGAGAAAGCAAAAACAGATAGAGAGAAAAAGTGAGCTTAAAAGAACAGAGAGATGTGTGAACCAACAACAAACAGAGTGTTTAAGTGAGAAAAAGAAATGAGAGATGTAGTAAGTTTAAAAACAGAAAGAGATATGTGTGAAATAAAAACAGACATAGTGATTCAGTGAGAAAAAGAATTGAGAGATAAAGTAGATTAAAAACAGAAAGAGAGTTGTGAGAATCAAAATTGATTGATGTTGATTTGGAAATGATTTTGGAATGAAAATTGAGGTTAAAACTGGTACCTCAAAAGTTAATACTGCTAGGCATTACTTAGTACTGCTAGGCATTATTTAGTACTGTTAGTCTACACTTAGTACTGCTGGGCATTACTTAGTACTGTTAGGCTAAACTTATTACTGCTATAATACCGTTAGTACTGTTTGGGGTATAACAGATTTTTGGCAATTAAATATAGCCTTTGAGAGATATTTCCGCCAACTACTTCGCTTATAGGTTTCCTTAAATTGGATGATTCATGATCTTTCTTTAAATCCTAAGATTTTTCAAGATAAAAAATCAATTTTATTCAGTCGGTCCAATCAAAACCTTAAGTGCTATCTATATAATCTCAATTACCTTTGCCAAACACACATACTCTCATAAACGAACATATCCCAGAACCTTAATCTAACTTTTCTCAATTAACAATGGCAAATTTGGAGTTCTGTGACACACACAACATGGTCGCTTACTTAAAGAAAACAGAGGGCAGTGAAGGATTTCATCAAATAGTGGATTTTCTCAATGCAAGTCACATTCGATATGCTCTTACTGAAAATCCCACTATCTATGTTTCTCCTATCCAACAGTTTTGGCAAACTGCTACTAGAAGCACACTTGATAATGGAGAAATGGGAATAACTGCTACAATAGATGGGAAAGTTAAAACTGTTACTGAGGCATCTATTAGGAGGCATCTCAAGTTAGAAGATTTTGACGGTATTAGTAATTTTCCTACTACTGAAATTTTTGAACAACTTGCTCTTATGGGGTATGTGTCTGATTCTGACAAATTGACCTTTCAAAAGGGACACTTTTCTCCTCAATGGAGATTTTTGAGCCATACCATCCTTCATTGTTTATGTTCTAAGAAAACCTCATGGGAACAATTCAGTAGCAATATAGCAACTGCTATTATTTGCTTGGCCACTAATAGGAGGTTTAATTTTTCTAAACTGATTTTTGATGAATGGTGAAAAACTTGGATAGTAAGACTAAATTTTAATGTATCCAAGATTTATACAAATCTTTTTAAACAAGCACAAGAGACTGCTTCTACCCCACAAAAGAACTTATATTGCTCCTACCCATACACAAAAACTTTTTAGAAATATGAGGAGGGCTTCTAAGGGTTATACTAGGGTGGACATTCCATTGTTTTCAACAATGCTTGTTCAGGGCCCAGTTGTTCAGGGTGAAGGATCAACAGTCCTAGTTGAGTCCCATCACACACCTACAGGTGCTCCATCAACCTTACAACCACATCTTTCACCAACACTTAGGAGTTTTATCAGACAGGAAACTAAGGTTCCTCAGCCCAGCTCTCCTCCTCACACCAATGTAGCAGATGAGGCTCCTTCCACAGGTATGGATGTCAGACATGGAGGGGCTGTCACTATTATCTTGGATACAGGACATGGCAGTGGTAACATTGATAAGACCCCATCCATTCCCCTTGATTCACCTCTCCTAAGAGGTCACACACTTGGAAGTGATGAGGGCAGATTGCAACATAATGAATTGATGGATTTGGTTACAAAATTATCAGACAGAGTTGTAGCTTTGGAGACAGACTTGCAGTAGACAAAGAAAGTTTATGGTGCTGCTTTTATAAAGCTGATCAAGAAGGTGAAGAGGTTGGAGAAAAAGGACAAGCTTAGCAAGTCAAGAAGAAAGGCAAGAATAGTTGTATGTAATAATGAAGAAGATTTGGAGGATCCTTCCAAATAGGGGAGGAAGATTGCTGAAATTGATCAAGATCCTGATATTTCTTTGGTACAACATGATACAAAGTTTAATTTTGACTTTAGTGCGGCTAAGGAAGTTTCTACTGCTGAAGAAAATGTTAGTACTGCTGAGCCAGTTTCTACTGCTAGTGCAGCAGTTACTACTGCTAGTGTTGCTATTAGTACTGCCACTCCTACAAGAGTTTCTACTATTGATGATATTGCAGCTGAAAGTTTAGTGTACATCAGAAGGAGTGCAGCAAAGACAAAAGATAAAGGTAAAGGTATAATGAAAGAGTCTGAATCAACTATGACCAAGAAAAAAAGGCAACAAGAACAAGAAAGACTTGGTCTAGAAACAACTGTGAGACTACAAGAGGAGTTTGATGAAAAAGAGAGGCAAAGGATTGCCAGGGTACATAAAGCAGCTAGCTCTTTTAATATTGAAGAATGGGAAGACATAAAAGCTAGAGTTGAAGTTGATGAAGAGTTAGCACAAAGGTTACAAGCAGAGGAAAGAGAAAAGTACACTGAAGCTGAACAAGCAAGATTGCTTGTAGAGCTTATCAATCAGAGAAAGAGATATTTTGCTAAACAAAGAGCTGAAGAAATGAGGAACAAGCCACCCACACAAGCTCAAAAGAGGTCCTATATGTTAAATTATATCAAGAATATGGGAAGTTATACATTGAAGCAGTTGAGAGGTTATTCTTTTGATGAGATCAAGACTTTATTTGAAACAACAATGAGGGAGGTACAAACTTTTGTTCCAATAGAAAGTGAAGATGACAGAGCAGTTCCTAAGTTAGCAGCTGAAAGCTCAAAAAGGCCTGCAAAAGAAGAACTTGATCAACAAAGTTCTAAGAAGCAAAAGACTAGAGAAATAGTTCCAGAGCTATCACAAGAAGAGCTACAGCAAATGATGATAATAGTTCCAGAGCAAGGGATGAATGTTGAAGCTTTACAAACCAAGTATCCAATCATTGACTGGGAGATCTACACTGAAGACACTAGGAAGTTTTGGAAGATCATCAGAGTTGGAAATCATATTGAGGTATATCAATTCTTTGATAATATGCTGAAAGCATTTGATAGAGATGATTTAGTGATGCTATGGAGTCTAGTCAAAGAGAAGTTCAATTCAATAGAACAAACATATGACAAAGATAGAGAAATATGGGTTAAGTTGAAGAGATTGTTTGAACCAAATACAGATGATGAGTTATGAAAGCTTCAAAAACATATTCATGATATTACATGGAGACTGCATGATACACGTGGAGTGCATCATGTATCTACAAAGGATAGAGTGGATATCTACATGCTGGTTGAAAGGGAGTATCATTTGTCAAGAGGTGTTCTTACACAGATGTTAGTTGCAAAGCTCTTGGTGGAACAAAATAGTAAGATGTCCAGAGAACTTCTTAGGAAGATATTCATGCAGATTGAAAGACCAAGAAGATAAAGTGTTTGGAAGAATCCTATCATAGAACAAGGTTTAATTCACAAACTTGATGATTTGAAGGTAAATCACAAGTTTAAGGGACGATTGTTGGGAATTAAACTCATTACACTTAGTACTGCCAAGCCAAATACTTTGTACTGCTTAAGATACAACTGCCAGTACTAACTAGTTAGTACTGCTAGAAGTAAGTTAATACCGCTAGTACTAACATAACACTACTGAAGGATTTAAGACTGCTGCATGAAGACTGCTAAAGGGATAAAGACATATAAAGTGATATGTATTGACTTATTCAGAGTATATTCTATTTAGTTAGAAAGATACGTATAAGATTAATATTATAGAAGATTTGTAGTTATCTTGTAAAGGACCCCTTAGTGTATAAAAGGAGGTCCTAAGGCATGTAGTTTGATATATCTTTTATACAGTCATATATAGATTCAAGGTTGTAAACCCTAGTACTACACAGAGTACTCGTATTATTGATAATAATAATATTGGAGCTTTTCAGTAATATCATTGTTCATACAGTTTAATGTTTCATTAATATTCTTCTAAGTATTAAAGAGTAGATTCCGCATACTCTTTAGTATTCATAAAGTTTCAACCATAGTTGTTTTGGATTTATCCAAAGTAACTTAATCTTTACAAGCTGAAGAATAGATCTTAAGTTGGGATCAACACTCACTGTCAAGTTGTGGACTGTTTGGTTGACTTGTAAAGAAAGCACAAATGACAGCATTACTCAAGTTGTCAATTGTTGTTGAGTTAACAGCAATAGCTTGAGTGCTAGCAGTTGTAGCACCAAGAGCAGTATTAACTGCTCCATTTGTACTGCTGGTGCTGTTTGAGGACACAAAGGCTACGTTTTGTGTGTTTGTACTTAAGCTTGATGTCCCTTTGACCTCTGGTTCATAGATCTTTAGGTTGTTGTAAAGATCATCCAAGCTTAATGTATCTATCTCAGGCTTGTTCCTCCCCACAATGGTATATGTGTTCCATTCTGGTGACAGACTTCTTAAGAACTTCTGATTCACATCTTCTTGTGAGATACTTTCACCATGAATCTCTAACTGACTGATAAGCTTTTGAAGCCTATCAAAGGTTTGATCTAACACCTCTAAGCTAGATGCAATAAAATTTTCATACTGCTGCTTTAGAATATTCCTCTAAGTCTTTTTAGTAGTAGCATTCCCTCCAAACCTCTTCCCAACAGCCTACATCAATGACTTGGCATCTTTGATGGAGTTAAACTTCAATTGATGTTCATTAGGGATGCCCATTAATAAAGTGCTTTTTGCCTTTATCTCTAACCTCCTTTGTGCCTTTTTTCAGCAGTTATAGGAGCAATTGTAGTCTCAATGCCTTCAACAACTTTTATTATTGGAGGTGCATTACCATTCTCTATGACTTCCCATAGAGAATAATCAATCATCTGGATGTATTGTTCCATCCTCATCCTCCAAAGCTCATACTCATCTGGTTTAAGCATAGGCACTTTTGATGTAGCCACCATATGTGCTGAGTCTTGATCCATGTCTTCTTAGCAAAGTTTCTCAAAGCAACAAGCTCTGATACTACTTGTTAGATCCCAGTTAACTTCTAATGATCGAATTCCTTAACATTATTTAAGGATTAGTTATGCTAGATAAATCTAACACAACTTAGGTAAGAAACTTTGTTTGATAATACTAAATATTATGCTGAATCTAATCTTTAATATAAAAAGAATTCTTTAATGAAACAGTAACACAAAAACAATATAATTCAACAATAAAATCTCTAATATTATTATTACAAATAATACGAATACTCTCCTAGTATTAGGGTTACAAAACCTTGAAGCTATGAACTATACTTATCAAATCATTAAACATACTCATATTACACATTGACCTAGGACCTCCTTTTATACACCAAGGAGTCCTAGTTAATTTACAATATATTCCTAAAACTTAGAATATTCTCTATGATCTATTCTATAAATAACTCATACTTATCACGTAAGTAATCTTGATCTCCAATCAATCTTTATCTTTTCTTCTATTTTTATCCTTTCTCTGACAGTAGAAACTCTTTCAGCAGTCTTAATCTTTGAGCAGTTGTAACTTTTGTACTAGCAATGCAGTAGTAAACTTATCACCAGCAGCATTAAATGTGTACAAGCAGTAGTAAAACTTACTTAGAATATTTTCTTCAATATCATTACCAATACTAACTTTACTCTAGCAGTACTAAATATTCTTGCATCAACATGTGGCAATCATAACTTTTCATCCCCATAAGCTTCCTTTCTTTTAATTACACACAACGAGAGTGTTAGCCTTAATTATATTAAGTCAAACGAGAATGTTATCGGTCTTACAAAGTCAAACTAGGTCTTGTATTGTAATAGGCTAGTCGGGTTCAACGGGCTTGGATTGTAATCTAATATTGTCCGTGTTTCGGGCTCAAAGCCCAAGTAAACCAAGCCCGACCCGTTTAGAAAGCCCAAGTGCCAAGCTAGCAAGGCATGGGTATAAATACCCCTTCACCACACTTGGTGAAGGGTGTTGGTTACATTTTCATTCATTTTGTAACTCACCACTTTTAATCTAATCTTCCTTTCTTGTTTTCTCTCTCTAAGTTTTCTTCTTATTTTCTAGCATATTGGTAAAGATTATTGTTGTGTAATGGATTAAACTAGTAGGATAACATGTGGTATCAGAGCCAAGGGGTGTTTAGTGTTTGTTTTGTGAGAAATTCATGGGTTTTTTTGTTGGTTTTTCTTTGGTTAGAAAAAAGCAAGAAAAAAATCAAAGCTCGATCTTTGTTTCGTGGTTAAAAGTGTTAAAGACTTGTA
>BQNB010052306.1:0-40561 GCA_026074375.1 Tanacetum coccineum
CATGAATACATTGATAAACATGAATAAGCACATAAAAACAGAAATAAGCTAAAATAAGCTAAATAAGCTTAATGCTACAATAATTAAGCAAAATTTAAAAGAAATATACCTTTGATCCTTTTCTCAAAAAGGATTTTGTGAAGCCTAATAAGCTCTAAATCCTACCCAGCTTATAATTAAGCTAAAACTAAACTATAAACCCAATAAGCCATCCATGTTAGCTTATTCCTCCAAGCTTTTTCTCCAATCCAACAGTAACTTGCTCTTTGAGTATTTTCTTAAAATGTTTTTTTTTTAAAATAACAGATTATAAAGATGGTTTAAATTAAGAGTTTAAAGGCTTTAAAAAGATACTTGAGACTTAGAACACAAGGTATAACTTAACTGAATTTCATTCAAATCAAAGTACAATAGCTGAGAAAAACACTTAACTTAAAAACTACTTGTAAAAACAAAAAAAACTACTTGTTAACTAGCTTGAACTACATATGCCACAATGGCTTTTTACAAAGCTTTAAATAGGAAAAAAAATACGACTAAGCTCCTCTTCTTTATCTTCTTGTCTTGTGCTTTCTTGTAGACACATAAAATGCATTGTGTTTCTTGTGAGAGTGCTAAGTCAAGCTCATCACAGCCCTTGGTTTCCCTTGATGCCCAAGCCGAGAGATATAAACCATTGATTGGGTTTTGTGTGAGTTTGGATTGCCAACATGGCAATCCCATGTGGGTTGTGGGGTTGAAGGATTTGGATAGGTTTGGAGTGTTGTGAAAGTCAAACAAGAATGGCAGGTTTAGTGGGGTTAGGGTTTTAGGCGGGAAAACGTTGGAAGGGATATACAGTGTTTTAAAAACGTTATAAGGAAAGTTTGGGAAGATGGCAACTTAAGCCCCTCAAAGATAAATGTATCTTTGCATCCATCGTCCTTGTTGTTATATAACTTTGGGGACTTGGCAAGTTAAGTCCCCAAAAGTTATATAACCTTTTTCAGTACAAGTCCTTGGTGGTTAAAACTTAGGAGACTTGGCAGCTTTGGCCCTTGTGGTATAACTTTCCCATCTTGGCAGTTTTCCCCCTTGTCTTTCTTTTTCTCTTTTCTTCTTATAAATATAAGTTTAGGGTTTGGCAATTTCAACCCTCAAACTTATATTTCTTGACTTTTTGACTTTTTGGCTTCGGGGTTGACTTGGGTTGACTTTTTCAGGCATGGGCTTGGACTTTGACTTTGTCTTTTCCTGCTTTTCCATTCCGAGTCTGGTTTTGTCGATTTGGCTTCGTTTTTCGTCCTTTTCTTAATTATCCGTTCCTGCACAATACAATTAGCAAAACAAGCGTATATTTGGCATTTTAAGTCCGTTTTTGGTTATTTTAGCTCGTTTTTAAAGGCAAAAGGTATGTGTAATTAAACACATACCAAAATCCCCCATACTAAGGTATTGCCGTGTCCTCACGCAATGCTATGAAGTAAGCATTTGGAAAAACTAAGAATCTCGAACACCCTCGACTAATAACTAGAAAAGTAGCTAAGTGTTCATCGAGGAAATTAAAGACTCAAGAGTTTTGAAAATCCCCCGTCTTTACCAATTTTTTATATGTACTATTAACTATCCCTAATATTTTTGGATTTTCCTTTTTCTTTTCTCGACTTCCTGTTTGACTTCCTTTATTATATCAACATTGGGATCATAGAATGAGAAACGCCCATAGCAATAAATCTACGGCTGGTCCTGACTGGATAAATTTCATCGTCTCCCGATTTTCACTAGCTCCAAACCAAGCAATTAAACAGATCATTTGTCAATATAAGTCTAAATGCTAAGCACTCATACTTATGACTTGTGAACTTTTAACTCCCAACATGAATGAAGATTTAACATGTGTTATCGATCGTGTGTTTCAACTTAACCATAGATCAACTTATTTCCATAGTCGTATTCAAGATGAATCATGACTCAAAGCAACAACTTATTAGGACCTTGTAACTTGATTTTAAAGAACGAGATTTTTAAATGCTAGAATGATTTGCTGAATTTTTTCCATCATTATACTCATAAGTTCTTAAAGCTAGGAAGCTGTTGCTTAGTTTTGAAACACCTGCCTAGGCCTCGCTCCTGGTAGGATTCACAAACCCAGACGAACCGGTGTTCTAGTAGTTTGAAAATCCCACCCCGATGCTAGCGTTTGTGGGAAATCGCAACCAAACACCTTCTAGTCCCTTATATGGCTAGGATATAAGTGTCTGTGTTTGAACCCTACCTAGGACCTCGCTTCCTGTGGTTAAGATATCACAACACATCAACATCCTTAGAAGCAAAGAGTGTTCTTAGTTTGACCCCCACCTGTGGTTAGCGGAGTGGGATATCACGAAACATCTTTTACTTGTTCCATATAATCAAATGTATGCTTTATTGGCAAAATTTAATTTTCATGCATTTTTGCATTCGTATGTTTCATTCATGCTTCTTTGGCCATTTTACACCCTTTCGAATTTATTTAAGAGAAACTATAAAAAATCTCGCTTTAAAGAATTCAAGTTACAATTTGAAGCTGTTTTCTAAAAACATTGATTGACTTAGTTGAACTGGATTGGAAGTAGTAGTTAGGTGGATTAGAGCTAATGGGAGAAAAGAAGCCCAAGTTACTCATATAAGTTTTTTGTTCAGCTCATAAACAGATATATTAACTTTCATCACTTCTTGTTCTTCACATCTTTGTTTCAAATTCGAGTAAAAAAAGCAATGCGAAGTTCTTGAAAGCTTAGCTACATGCGTAAGTTGCTCGGGAAGATTAGCTAGGGCTCAACGCACGCGGGATCCGATCGAGTCAAAAATTATTCTCATTCTACTCCATTAGGAAGTCAAAAACTGTGACAAAACACTTATTTTATTTTTTGAAAATTTTTAAATTTTTTAAATTTTTTGGTATTTTTGCCAAAAATTTGGTCGGTTAAAAAAACGGGGATTACTATGATGACAACGGACTACAGGAAAAATCAAATCCAAGATCCCCCCCCCCATACTAGAATAAACATCGTCCTCGATGTTTACAAAGGGGTTCCTACGTAAAATCTAAGGACCGTTTATGAAGTGTGCCAAAGATAAACCATTAGTCGATTAGATTTGGATATGGATTCCCAAATGACACTTGAGGATTGTAAACTTCTTGTGGATACTGCAAGCACTGAGAGTCTTCAAATCCGGGAATTGGACTTACAACGCAAAGTGTCACAAAACATGGGCAAAACACGGTGTAGTGGAAAGTATGTGAGCTTCCGTTCCACACAAAAAACAGACTTAATTAGAGATACATACTACTGATAAGCATGGGGTTGCCTCCACGATAGCGCCTGGTTTAGGGTTGCACCTCGACGATTGACCCGTCCCCAGTGTGTTTATTGGTCCATGGGAACGTCTGGATGATTGGGACAACCTCGGTTGGTATGTCCTCCTCCAATAGTAGTGTTTTATCTCACGATGGACCATTCACTATAAAGTTGGGCCCGGAGTTTTGAGATTAAACTCGACAGTGCGCAATAAGGAAAAACTTGGGATACGAGATGGTCCACTCCCGGGGATTTCATTGTGGCCCGCGATGAAAATCTTCAGTTAGAGTTGAGAATGGAGAACACGACACCAACGTTGAAATCGCGGGTTTTTGATCTTAGCATCGTTTATCTCTTGGTTTTCTCTTTTAGAATTAAAGGAGTTTTCGTAGGCTTGATCACGAAGTTCATTTTAGTTCATTAAGTTGAACTTTCCTGTGGTCACCCGTATGTTGAACATCCAATATTTTGTATTGCTTTGAGGGCCCAATGCTTTGTGCTCTACTCGAACGGTAGCTGACATGCCCTTCCCGTACAATAATTATATGGAGTACACCCGATGGGTGTTTGTAAGCTGTGCGGAAGGCCATAAAGCATCATCTAGTTTGTTTTTAACCGACCCAAGGAGGCACGCATTTCTCCACGTTTCTTAAGAATACGCTTTATACCATGATTTGAAACCTTCAACTTGCCCACGTTGTTTGTGGGTGATACGCCGGGTAGAGACGATGAGTAACTGACCATACTTAAGCATGAACCTTTGTAAACTGGTCATTGCTCAAAGCAGTGATTCGCGATCCCTTATGTGTAGCTCGGGGGGCAACCCAAAATCGAAGAAACAGAGGTTTTGAAAATTCTGCAAACAATCTAGGGCATCATTGGTGGGGAGCACTTTTGCTTCAACTCCCTTTTGACAAGTAGTCAACAGCCACGAGTATGTTTGTTGACTTGTTCTCTGCTTGGAAGGTCGGAATGGCCCCATAAAAATCAATCGCCCCAGATGTCAAGAGATTTCGAAACTTGATGGAGTTTTGTGGCATCTATCACGTTGGTAAATTTTCCTTAAGATTGACAAATGTCCCAACGGTGTGACAAAGTCAGGGAATCCTTGTAGATTGGTGGGCCACAATAGGAATCCTGAATCCGAAGACTGTTCTGGCTGTGTATTTGGCACCATAGTCCCCCCAGTGGGTCCACTGTGGCAAAGCTTTGAGAATGTCTAAACGTTTCTTGCCCAGAAGAAACCAACGTCTTTATCACCTGATCAGCCAGATCTTACACATGGAAAGGATCATCCAGAATAATGCTCGACATCCCTTGAAGAATTTGTTTTTTGTTGGGATGTGTCATTCCCTTGATAACGAATTTCCCGATGGTAGTTTGCAAAATCGCCCAAACCATGGGGGTACTTTGATCTTGACGAGCAACAGCACCAAGAGTTTCGAACGAAATGCTTCATTGATTTCTTTGTTCTCGAGTTTGTCTAGATGCGGTTTTCAAGTCAGGACAGATGATCGAGCGGCGAGATTCTCACGCTCCTTTCTTGTCTCGAATTTCAATTATCCAATTTCTTGGCAGTACAACAGGATTCCACCGCATGAGTCTTGCATTATGCTTCCTCTTGGCAAAGAGATACTTGATGGAGAATGGTCAGTATAACACTAGCTTTTGGAGCATAACAAGTCTGACCGGGAATTTCTCAAGGATACACTACAGCAAGTAATTCCTTTTCGGTAGTTAGTGTAGTGAGTTTGAGCCTTGTCGTTCATAGTCTTGCGTAGCATAGTGTAGAGGCTGTTGGAATGCTTGTTTTTTCTTTGCCCGAGGACTGCCCATATTGCGAAGTCGCTAGCATCTGCACCTCAGTTCAAAGGGCAAGTCCAGTCGGGAGCAATTAAGATCAGAGCCTCTGTCAGTTTTTTTTGAGTGTATAAAGGAATCGTACACTCTTCAGAGAATTAAAATGGAGTCTCTTTTCAAGCAAATGAGTCATAGGACGGGCAATTTTCGAGAAGTCCTGAATGAATCGTCGGTAAAAACCGGCGTGCCCAAGGAAACTACGGACACCTTTGACAGAAGTCGGATGAGGAAGTTTAGCTATTACTTCGACCTTAGCTCTATCAACCTCATAGCCTCGACTTAGAAATTTTTGTGTCCGAGAGACAAGTGCTTCCTTCAGCCATAAAATGGCTCTTGTCCCAGTTTAAAGGACAAATGGTGTCTTGTCACACGCATTCAACATCTTTCCAATGGGATAGGCACGTAGAGAAGAGTCCCCGGAAGACCGCGAAAGTCATCCAGACATTGATGTTTCCATCGTTTTTTCCAATCATATCGTGGAAGATTGCCATCATACATCTTTGGAAAGATAGCCAGGAGCATTGCATAGCCCAAAAGGCATGCGACGATAGGCAAAAGTTCCGTCCCATGGGGCAAGAAGGTTGTCTTTTCTTGATCTTTTAGGTCATACGTTGGGTCTTGAAATACCCTGAGAAGCGCATCGAGGGAAAACAGTGAGTATGGTTTCTGCTAGTGTCTTATCGAGCATATTGGGTCCATAAAAGGAATGGGGAAGTGTGTCCATTCGGGTGCTTCATAAGTTTTCTGTAATCAATACCATACTCGCATCCGTGCCCAATCGTGTAGGAAATCAGGTTCATTTCATCATTTGTGATGACGGTCATGCCTCCTGCGCGCGACGCTAGGTACACAGCATGTTACGGGCTCTATACCCAAGGGCTAGTCAGGGATATGGCGGTATAATCAATTCCAGCGTCCAAGGAGTTTTTTCAACCTCTTCTTGATACGTGTGGTTTTTGGGTTTACCCTTCTCTGATCTTTGCACAGATGGTTTCGTAGTCCTCTCTCCATTAGAATTTTTGTTAGTACAAAACCTTTGGGCTGTGAACAACCTTTGATATCGCGCGAAGTTTCCAAGCGATGGTCTCGCTTTGTGGGGCCTTGAGAACCTTTTTTGAGATGAGCTCGCCTTTTCCTCATCTTTTAAGTCGTTTAGCAATTTTGACAGTGCAACTTGTCGTTCTGCACCTTCTAAAGTGTCGTACTCAAGTTGCTGTGTGGCACGTTCCTTGAGGTTCAATCTCGGGAGGTTTCAGATTCAACGGTTTTAGCTTCACAGAGTTTGAGCTCTTTCCTAACTCCAGGCAGATATTGTTCATGATTTGGGAGGGGGGGGGGGTGGTTCACTGTTCAAAATTGCTTCTAGAAGCAGGATGTCCCCCTCAGGATCCTGATAAGTTGGATCAACTTCAGATGAAGTTGGATCATCTTCTAGAGCAAGAAACGAATCTGCTTCTTCAAATAAAAGAAAATCACTGTCCCCGAAAGGAGTGAGATTTGGAGAAGCAGTAGAAACAATAGGCTCAAAATATGGAGTGGGATTGCCACTCGCGATCACGTTTGAAAATCCTAGGACCTCTTGAGAATACTCATCACAAGCCATTTCGATGACGTCGATTTTGTTTGCCGTCATATGGTTGTAATCAGCTGTGTATTTTGAAGTTTGGTCCAGGTTGAATGTGATGGCTTCCTTGCCAACACGAAGGGTAATCTCTCCTCCATAAACATCTATCAAAGCATGACTTGTTTTTAAGAAACAACGCCCGAGAATCAAAGGGACTCGGGGGTCTGGTTCAAAATCAACAACTACGAAGTCAGCTGGAAATTGGAACTTTCCCACCATTAGACGGACGTCTTTAGCAATACCGATTGGTTCAGTGATTGAACGATCTGCTAGTTCTAACGTCATGCAAGTTGGGGTTAGTTCAGGAAGAGCGAGATCTTTCCAGACAGAATAAGGCATGAGATTAATGCTCGCACCAAGATCGGCCAATGCGTTGCATGTAGTAATCCCCGTAAATTCACATGGAATCAGAAATCGGCCAGGGTCTCCAAGTTTCTTTGGTAACTTGTTGAGGATGACCGCTGAACAGTTCTCATTCAAAGGAGTTCTTGCCAATTCGCTCAATTTTTCTTTGTTTCCAATTAAGGTTTTTAAAGTTGAAGCAAATTTAGGCATGAGCATCAAGGCATCGGTAAAGCTAATCTCGAAACTTAAATCTCTAAAGATTTCATAAAATTTCTCGATTTGATCGTTAGCTTTTTCCTTGCGCCTTTCATCATTTCTTCTTGATGGAAATGGAATTGATGCTTTAGGAACTGGAGTAACAACAGGAGCAACATTGGGCTCAGGATTTGGATTACGAGACTGAATTTGAACAACAGGAGGTTGGACGTCTTCGGTGCTTCCGTTATTAGCAGGAGGCATCGTGTCCTTTGTCACCTCGGTGTCATGATTAAATGCTTTCGGTCCTTGGATGGTAACACCACTTCGGGTAGTGATACCTTTTAAATCTTCCTTTGGGTTGGTAACAGTGTTACCAGGAAGAGTTCCAGAACCGGAAGTAGAAGCTGTATTAGCAGTAACAAATTTTGAAAGCATATCAGTTAAATTTGCCATTTGGGATTGCAGGTTTTGACCTTGGTTTTGCATGTTTCTCAACACTGCATCATTGGCTGTGACATATCTTTCAAAATCTGTTTTTGACACACCGTGTGTCTGAGGAGCAGGTCCTTGATGAGCTACTGGTTGATTGACCGGAGGTCGATAAATCTGACCTTGGTTGAAATTGTTTCCTCTGTTTTGATTGAAGTTATTTCCTCGATTGAAATTGTTTTGACTATTTGCATGAGGATTCTGAACGGGAGGAAAACCAGGAGGTCGAATTTGATTTGAGACCATCGGAGGTCGATAACCAGAATTAGCTTGGTTGAAATTGGCCGCAGCGGCCTGGGACACATACTCTTGGATATTGTCATGGTAAATGTTGCTATTAGTGGCTGGACAGTTTTGATAAGAATGACCTCCCCCACAAGTTACACAACTTTGTTCAACCGCTTTTACGGGGGCGGAAGCTGGGGTTTGGTTCTTTCTGTCGAGAATTAATGCCCGAACCATGTCTTTGAGTTCAGCAACATCAGATGAGACTGCTTGGGTGGAAGAGCTTGTACTCATTTTAGCTACAACAGCTTTGTTTCTTGATTGACGTACATTTAGACTTGCTCTCGATGATTTTTAAACATTTTCGAGGATTATTCATGGTTTATAGCATGTATCCCCCTACGGGGTTTGGAAAAACATATAAAGGTGGGACTATGAACTCACCTTGATAGGGTAGTTGATTGATTTGAAATTTAATTCAAATGGAAGTAAACAGTCTCGTCACGTAACCTGGGGTAATATGTCAAGTCTTAGTTCGATTGTTTATATTTCAAAACTTTATTTCATAAAGTTTAACGTAAAAATTAAGTTGGTTCATTAATTTGTGAAATCATCGTATCACTGTTCGGGCTATCATAATCCAGATGTCATGTAGTAAACGTTTGAGGAGCTACGACACTTTAAATCGTAAATCCAGCAACTCGTCAAAACGTCCACCCAAACGAAATCCCCTCACATAAAACTCCCTAGTAACATGATACGTTATAGTTTAATTGATAAGATTTTATCTTTTTAAGTTTCTTCAAAAGCTAGTAAATGATAAATTATGTTAAATACATAACATAATTATTTTATAGTGTTTCGATCGACGAATGATAACGACAAATGTGTCGGGCTTTAATAAAATCGAGTCTTATAATATTTAAATATATTTTTATAATTAATATAAAAATATTACATTTTATACCCTTGAGAAAATGAAAATGACAATATATACCCTTGGTATTATAATTTTTACACAATTAATCCCTTTATATATATCTTTAAACATTTAAACCATTAACTTTGAAATATGGCAAAATAAACCCCTGTAGTTTAATTTTAGAATAATTACATTTTTTGCCCGAAAGTTTACTAATTTCAAAATTTACAATATATACCCCTTTGCATGAAACGTTTTGCATTTTAAGTTCAAAAATACATAATCTTTATATTTTTGATCTAAATTCAATTCGCAGCTTATAGCTTATTACTATAAGCTAAAATAAGTAAGTTTTACGAGCTTGTAGCTTATGAAAAGAGCTTATGGGCTTAAAAATCCAAAATGGGCACGTTTGGTTTAGAAACAATAACCCGATGGGTTAGGGTTTTTAGGATTAGTTTTAATGATTATAAAATTGATAAGTTAGCTTATTAGAATAGCTTATAAAATCAGCTTATGGCTTTTAGCTTATTAGGGTTTATGAAAAGGGTTTTAGGGTTTTTAAAGGTGCATTTGGTTTAGGAAAACCAAATGAGTAGACTTAGGGTTTACAAAAGAGTTTAGCTTGAACAAATGATTATATCAAAGCTTATACATGATCTTAAACATAACAAGAGCTTATTGAACGAGTAGAAAAGCTTACTAGTACACGAAATGGATCAAAGACGGTGAAATGGGTCGAAATGGGTGAGTATGATCTGAAATCTTTAGGAGATGAATCAAGGACCTCTTTTCTTTTCTTCTATGGCTTCTACTTATCTTAATCTTCCTTACTTCTCTTCTAGGACATGGCTAGAGAATAGTTTTAAGGTAGTTTTGAGTTTGGATGGTGAATTAAGAATGTGCGCATGTATGCGTGTGTATATAATGTAAAGGAAGAAGTGGTGGCCAAGTTATGTGGAGTGGTGGCCAAGTTAAGTGGAGTGGTGGCCAAGGGATAGCTAAGATGACTATTAGAGCTATAAAAGTAGCTTTGAAAGGTGTATGAAAGAGGTGAGGGGTTCGGTTATCATAAGAGGTGACAAGGTGGTTACTTGGTGTGCAAGTTGGCTAGGTGGTGACAAAGAGGTGATGAAGGTACTTAGCAAGGTAGTAAGCAAGGTGGTGTGTCATGGAGATGAGTGGTAGCTTGCTTAAGTCTTAGTTCGAGCTAGTTAAGGGGTAACAGGTCATTTAGGGTTTTTGGGTTTGGTTTTTAGTTTAAGTCGAGCTAGGGTTAAGATTAGAGAGAGAAAAGTGTTTAAATATAATGCATTGGAGTGCTTGTACTTAGTGGTAAAGAGGTGGTACGAAATCCTTAAGAAAATGGAGGGAAATGAGCTAGTTTGAATTCGTGCTTTGTCAACTTATACTTCGGGCTTAAAAGGGTTGTACATTGGTTTAGGAGGGAATTATATTCGAATATTATGCATTGGTAACTTGTACACATGCCTCATAGGTTTGTACATTTGTTTTGTGTGTAAACATTACATATAGTTAGGGTTTTGTTATAAACGTTAATGTTTAAAATTCATTTTATAATAAACCTTATGAATGGTACGTTAAATAGATAACGTATGGTAAAAATAGAGTTTAAAACATATTGCTTAACATATTATAACGTTTACTCGATATAAAAGTTGATGAAATTGGCATTGGTAGGTTGCGTAAGTACGTTTACTTTTGTAATGTAAGTTACATTACATTATTGATGGAATAAAACAAAAAAATTTCCATGAAAATGGTTGCATCTAATTTAATAGATGGAAATTACACTGAGGAAAATTGCATCTAATTTAATAGATGGATAATTACATAGGAGATAATTTATGGGTTGTTATACAATACGACGTATCCTGGGGAATGGATACGGCGTATCAACTTCCTGTACAATTTTAGGTTTTTATTTTGAAGTCTAACCAGCAAATACACGGAGATAGAAATTGCACTTGTTTTCTTATGATTAATTTAGGACCTTCTGAACGAAAACGACGATGTTGGTGGAGTATTTATATTCTGGAATGCAGTGTGTTGTAGTTATGCTTGCATCCAGACTCGCATTCACAACACACAATCTTGCTCATCTACTCAACATGGAGAATCATGCCAAGCAAATATCAGGGGAGTTTCTCGTTCTAATTATTTTATTTCCCATTTTTAATGTTATTTTTATACAACGAGGGCGTTTGTATAATTTAAGTGGGGGAATGGGAATTAGAACGCTACTTGTCCTATTTTACACATTAATATGCTTAAAATATGCTAAAATTTAAAAAAATCAAGCATACTTTTGTGAAATTACTGGTTACATAACCCGCACACATAACCCTTATTAGATATTGTGAGGATTCAGCCTTATTCATTTCTGAATATTTATCAAAATCCTGCAAAAATATGAGTGTGTCGGTGATGTTGTAGACTTTAGAAATTGGCTTGGCATATCTATTCGAGACCACAACAATGAGTACTATGGATTTAGATAGAGTAACTTGTTTAAATTGGTAAATATTTCTAGGATTACACCCAAAAAGCCTATATATGTTGTGTTATTAACTAACCATACCGGTCAGTTAACCCCCGTATAAACCCTTTATTTACTCTCATTTTAAGAGTAAGATACCCCTAGAAAAACTAATAGAGACAATCCTTTAGGATAACACAAACTATTTGTTTCGTTACACCTTTACACCTTAGCCTACTCTGTTAGATTAAGTCCATTTATCAGTTGCCAGTTACTTTAGTGTAAAGTATGTATTTCTTATGTCTTATGTCATTTTCTATCTCTGGTATGGTTAAGAAAATTGCACATTGCAATTAGGAATGTAAAAGTAGTCAAACTCATATATTTTTACTACCATCACAATTATTGGTATATCCTAGTACAAAGAACGAAGAATTGTGGAAGAAATTATCCGGAGCTATTATGATCGTGAAGATGGTGAAATTACATCGAGATTCGTAGTGTATTGGTTTGTTTAAGAAAAAAAATTGAAAAAATCAGAAAATTGCTGCAAAAAAGAGGAGGAAGTTATGAAGATAGTCAGTTCGTTAAAGCTTAAACCGATGGTATTATTTAAAGGATCGATTATTCGTTCATACGTGTTATAAATCAACGATGTAAAGTTTTGTATTAAGTGGTAGATATCGCCACTTGATTTTGTGAAAGTATGTATAGTATGGATGATTGGGAAGTTGATCGTTACGGGAACGCCAACTTAGGTTGTTGATCTATGATCGAAGACGTTTGTGTAAATATTTTGATGTCTTTATCATGGGAACGGTCGGGAAAGTATCTAGCAACTTGTACCTTATTTGTTTAGACTTAATCTATTTGTTTTGTAATTTTTTTTGAACTAATTTGTAATTTTTTATTTAACAACAATTTTTTCCCTTTCTTAATCTCTATCCTTAGGTCTTATTCGAATGAGGATGCGAGCAATCACATGTGTCTATTCCGTCATTACGGCCATGTATGTGTGATTTTGTCCTCCTTGTTGGTTTATTACTTTTGGAGAAAGGATTACAAGATCCATACCCTATATCACTTTTCATTCTAATCCTTGGTTTTACTCGAATGAGGGAATTGAATGCAATCATCTATGTCTATTCCATTGTTATGGATGTGTATATGTGGTTTGTCGCCCTTGCTGGTTTACGACTTTTGGTAAAGACTACTAGTCATATTCTTTAGCTTATTCGAGTTAAGGTTTGAATGCAGTCATATATGTCTATCCCATCGTTATGCGTGTGTATGTATGGTCTTTGTCTCCTTTTCTGAAATATTGATATCGATAAAGATTAAAAAAAGTGATTAAACCCTTTAAGCCTTTTAAACCCAATTTACCTTTATAAACTTGTTACTCCATAGCTTTAGTAGTGGAGATGTGTATCCTTATCAAGCCTATGATAGAATACTCGTCATGACCGAGCAATTGAGCGAATTAGTTACATGTTACCACATAGATTAGTCGAGTGATTTGAGTGTTTTCATCTACCTATTTCGTGAGGTGTTTGGTTGTGTACTAGTAATTGATCAAATAAATGTTTAATGAAAAAATTGTTAGGGATACTTTTTTATAAATTTCTAAAGACTACTTGAGGACAAGTAGGATTCACGTGGGGGTATATTTGATGACATCAAATAATGTCACTTTTATAGCATCATTTATCCTATGTAAATTACCCATTTTGTATAATTATTGCAAGAATTGATACTTAATCGTTTATATTTGAGAATTGCAGTAATTATGGAGTACTTTATGAAGATTAGCTAAAAGGCACGCATTCTGGAGCTTAAACAAAGAAAATTAAAGAATACTGTTCTGACATCCAATACGCTGTATCCATCAAGGAAGATACGTCGTATCTATGCCTGCACTTCACAAGAAACCATGAATAACAAAGTCCTATACGCAAAGAAGATTTCTATACGCCGTATCCAAGAGATAGTAATAAAATATTCTGGAAGATATTGAACGTGGTCCCTACTCCAAGAATCCTCTGATACGCCGTATTGACCTCAACCAATACGGCGTATAGACCAAATTCCAAACACTATAAATAGAAGATCTAAAAACGTGTTTTAGGTGTGCTTGATTATATTTTTGATACCTAACTACAAAAGTCGATTTTCAGAAGACAAGAAGAGCAGAAGAGGTCAAGAAAATCTATTAATTCCATAGGAAACACCTTGTAATCTCCTATCCACTAGTAATCGTTCAATTTTTGGTATCATTCGTTTAACTTGGTTAGTTTACCTTGGTTGAATTATTATTCTTGTATTGATTACAATGATTAAGGGCTAATACCCTTGGGTATTAATCACCATTAGGACTTTTAAAAATGTAAAAATGAGTTTTTGAGCGTGTTTGAAAACAATATAAATGAGTAGAAAGTTTGGCACGCCAAATGAGGATCGAGTTTTCATAAAATTGAAATTCAGGCTTTAAAAATATGATAGACTATCGAGACGATCGTTTCGAATATATGTAGATCTTCTAACTCTTTAATACGAAAAGTTACGGCGAAAATGAGATATATATTTTAAACATTTAATTTCAGCACTTGTATACATGGCGCTTGCTGTCAGGAATTTAAAAGCTCGAGTTGAGCACTTTCGAGTCCGTTTCAGCCTTCCAGCGAAACACGAAAGTTGCTCAGAATGATGTTTTACTTCCTCGCGAGGTTCTTTAAGTCTAAAAGCGAGTGATAACGGGTCGTAAGGCGGGGGCAAAATTGGATTTTTGGTAATTAAATCACTGCTTCTATCTGTTGCGAGTGCTTTTTCACCCATTTCGGTCGAGTTTGGGTCTCGACAGAACTAGAAAGTTGTTAAAATATCGTTTCGCATAAATTCTCTTAGAACCGAGTCATGGAAAATGTGATTTAGTGGGTCTTTTCATAGTGGGGTCAGACTTAGAAAATAACTAATACACTACAGTAGTAACTAACACTCCAGTAGGTAACAAACCTACCAGTAGGAATAACTATAATTACATTATTCCAAATTTTTTATAAATGTTTTACAAATTAGTTTAAATATGTTTTTCACTCAAACATTTAGCATGGTGATTAAAGACGATATAGATGATATGGTTATCAAAGGCTATAATACTAGGGAGGTTTCATAATGAGGCCTCTTCGGATGGCGTATCGAGAGTTGTGGGATTTAACGATTTAAGTGTCCTAACTCCTCGAAAGTATGTCATGACCTCTTAAATTATGATAGCCCGAACGATAGTACGATGTAACAACTATAAGATTATATTCAAGTACTCAGTACTTATACGACCTATGATAATTTAGGTTGCATTCGATCTTTTACGTGACGCTTTATCTGCGATATTTGGATTATCAGAACTCAAGGTGAGTTCATAGCCCCACATTTTTATGATTTCAATGATTTATAATTATGGGGTGGAAACATGCTTTGTTTTATAAATTGGACGCAAGTATTGATTACATGTTTGCCTAAGTAGCGATAACCCAAGTTGAGCCCCTTATCATGAACTGTCAATTGCATAGATGTAGTTGTTAATTACATTATGTGAGCGCGAATGTTATGAATAGATCTATTTGGGGAAACGACCTCCCCGTTCAGGTGATTAGCTATCACATATATGTCACGAAACGTATAGCATGTCGAATTTGGGATGTTTTCGGGTTGAACATCTAATCGGGCAGAAATTGCAATATATAGTTTAATTGCAAGAAAGATTGTCGAGCTTCAGTGTCATGAGCTTAGGAAAATGTAATCTGGTTTTGTGATGTCTGCATGTGTTGCATTATCACAGGAAAAGTCTTGCGGTCCTGCATATTATGATTTATCAAACCTATGAATTCACAACACTTGTTGATGTTTTTAAGTCAATGTTTTCAGGGGGTCAATAGGCTTGGGATGCCAGGGAGCATTGGGTTACATTTTGGATTGCACGCTTAAAGATTTAGGTGCCATCATATTCAGGGAAATTTATTGTTTATAACTTTTGTAATATTCAACAATGAACAGGTAAGCTACATGCTTTTGTATTAAGTCTTTCATTAACCAAAAAATGTATCATTTTAAACATCTTTTTGTGTCGTCTTATATATCTTGTGCTATTGACTTGTAAGTAACACGCCCGGACCCTTATTCCGCTGGGACCCAATTTGGGGGTGTTACAGCGGTAGTGGTGGGATGTGTATCCTTATCAAGCCTAGATAGAATATCGTCACGACTGAGCAATGAGCGAATTAGTTACATGTTACCACATTGATTAGCGAGTGATTTGAGTATTTTTAATCTACCTATTTCGTGAGTGTTTGGTTGTGTACCAGATAATTGATCAAATAAATCGTCTTAATGAAAAATGTTTGGGATACATTTTCATAAATTTCTAAAGGCTACTTGAGGACAAGTAGGATTCAAGTGGGGGGATATTTGATGACATCAAATAACGTCACTTTTATAGCATCATTTATCCTATGTAAATTACCCATTTTTTATAATTGTTTCAAGAATTGATACTTAATCGTTTATATTTAAGAATTGCAGTAATTATGGAGTACTTTATGAGACAATTAGCTAAAAGCCGCATTCTGGAGCTTAAACGAAGAAAATTAAAGAATACTGTTCTGACATCCAATACGCCGTATCCATCAAGGAAGATACGTCGTATCTATGCCTGCACTTCACAAGAAACCACGAATAACAAAGTCGATACGTAAGAAGAATTTATCGCTGATTAAGAGATAGTAATAACATATTCTGTAAGATATTGAAACATGGTCCCATACTCAAGATCCTCTGATCGCCGTATTGACCTAAACCAATACGGCGTATCCAGTCCTTTTCAAACACTATAAATAGAAGACTTAAAAAGGTTTATGTGTGTTGATTATATTTTTGATACCCTACTACAAAAGTTGATCTTCAGAAGAAAAAGGCATAAGCGGTCAAGAAAATCTATTAATTCCATAGGAAACACTTGTAATCTCCTTACTCTAGTTAATCGTTCGTTTTTGGTATCATTCGTTTAACTGGGTTTAGGTTTACCTGGTTGAATTATTAGTCTTGTATTGGATTACATACTGATTGGGCTATTACCCTTGGGTATTCGCATGATTATAAAGATTTTAAATGTTTGTTTATTTATTAGCGTGCTTAATTTATCGTTGATTGCTTGTTTATATTTATCAATTCATACTTGTTTACGTGCTTTTGTATGCGACCTATCATTCAACTGGATCTAGTGATACCGACCAAGTTAGCTAGATGCCGGGATGGCTCTCCATATAGTGATTTATATATCAAAAATAATAGGATCACAATTAATGCCCTACCCTTACCATTGGTTTATGTGAACAAGTTGGACTAGCAGGTAACCTGGGATCAACAAATAACGTACCGGTTCCTTTGGTAAAGACTTGGACAGTGGACTACTAGAATATAAATTGTCATTAAGCAGTAAGTGGGTAAAGTCTCCATAAGCTAAGGTTTAATAAGATCACCATTATTATTCTCCTAAGATAGATTATAATCAGCAAATAGGATGCTTTATGCGGATGCATTTAATTGTGACAAAATTCTATGTGTCTTAGCTACATCTGATCGGGTACACTGCCCGTTAAAGTGTTGTTTTAGCTAAATCCGGCAAAATATAAATGTAAAACTTGATAACTTAAAATACCTTTACATAACGACACAATAGTCTTAAATAGGACCGAGTCATTGGGTATGTTTTTGTGTGTGTTTTATTTAAGGTTAAATACCATTTATGAACAACTTAATATTTTCAGTGTCTCATTATGAACCATGTACTAAATTAAATACCATTGTTAACCACCAAACCCGCTAGTAGCCGGTTATATTCACGTCATTAATAAATTTTTTTATTTTTTTATATAATCCACGGTGGCCGGTTTTACTCTATGTAATATGGGTTGGCCCATATTCTTACCCGGTTTATGACATGGTTTTCTTTTATAACACCTTCTCACAAAATCATAACATCATTTCACTCCCTTTTTCACCTCTCTTTTATAAACCCTAATTTGGACTCGACTCAACCAAAATTAATTAACTACTTCTTTTCCAAATTAATTTCAAATATCATCATCATCAGTCACTTCTCATCGTAGATTACCAACTAATTGAAAATGTGGATTTCTTTTGGTTAAACACGTGTCCTGGACAGAATTGAACCCTGCTGGGCGATTTCTAAATTGTCACAACTCGAATGTAAATAAATTTTCTTACTTTTATTCTAAGTACGAATATAGGCACACGATACGGTCTTTACTTTTATTCATAGTATTCAAATAAGTCATAAAAACCAATAATCTCAGTTATGATTTGAAACGCCCCTTTCCTGATTCTAAATTTGACCTTTTTTCGAAAACTTTGCGGAAGCATGAGACTAGGAATGACTTTGAGTCATTATTTAATATACTTTTTAAAATACATTACAATTAGACCTTTTAAAGTTCAATTATCATAAAGTAGACTCCATAAGCTTTACAACAATATAAAGAACTCAATCTAACTCTTTACGGTTTGGTTTTTCTGACAAAGACAAAATTGACAAAAACCTTATCTGACACGAGGTTACGGCGTAACCACTATATGGTTACGCCATAACCTCATTTCACCCTTTTTGTTACGGCGTAACAAAAAGATTACGCCACTACAGAAGGTCATTTTAAGCATGCAGAAACCCCTTTTGTCTAAAACTCGACTACATTGATCCGAAACTTCATAAGACCTTCTAGAAATCATTAACATACATAAAACATCATTTTCATAATCAATTGTAGTATAAACGACCCATAAACATATATCTTACGGGGTTACCAAACACCCCGTTTTGACCCATTTCACTTAACACGTTTCAAAGACATACATGACCACTATTCTATCATTAAAACTTTAACAAAAACGCATTAACAAGACACTTGACATCCTTCATTAATAAGCCGTTAAGACACATGGCAGTTCAACTCGTTCAAGATCGGCATCTACCTTAATTACTTATCTAATATCGACAAGTACTTCCACATCTATGTCATAATCCATGCATTACTCCCTTCGCTTGAACCTACAAAACATTAAACATCTAAACCGTAAGCTTTCGCTTAGTAAGTAAACGGCAAATAACATGTCATTATACATCAATCATCACATAAGCATTAATCTCATCCTTCATTAAACCATAAGACTACTTCTAACGAACCATTTACAATACACATTAAACACATCTCATCATATCATATAAATCATACATACCTCAAAGAGTCAATTTAGTTTTAACCACAACCTTAAAAATCTATGCCAAACTAACCTCTATATATCCTTAGTCCAAGCTTTCTAACCAAGATTTCCTAAACCTCCAACACATCATTCACATAACACATATATGATAAAATCCATATAATAGCACATTATAACCAGTTTACTTATCTTAGCTCCAAGCTAAAAACATCAAGAACATCAACATCATCATCATCTAAAGCTTTCCTTCCTAAACCATAATTTTACGTATTAACAAGACATTATAATATGAGTTTACACAACCTATAGTTTACCCAAATTCCATCTTGAATCATCATATGGTCATATTGTCACACCCTGACAAAGGCGAAAACTCGGGAATGCAACATAATGATCAATCATAACACAAGATACAAAAATAGAGAAAACTACATTGCATAAACTCTAAGTGCTATGAATACCATCAACCTTGAACAAACTCAAGTGATGTCCCAAATCGCAACTAAAATCCCTAATCTCTTACAATTATTCAACTGCCCACACAAGGGACCGTAATCCAAAACATCCAAATACCAGATTCAAACAACAAGCAAGCAAGACTTTAAACAAAAATTCACACGGGATACTTCTAAGTCTGCTATCACAATCACCAAACTACTCTTCTTTCACTTCACCTGAAAATGATACTCGAAAACGTCAGCAATAATGTTGGTGAGCTCATAGGTTTGACCTTAAACCTAAAAGTTATGCCAATATTTCAACAGTAGACAATAGTGCTATATGACAGTGAATATATGCTAACAATCCAAGACATAGCATCCCCGCTAGTCATATCTCAACATCCAATAATAAACCCAGAGTCGCAACTCCCAAATCACTAACGCACCTAAAGGGCCGACCAGCTGGAGCACTATATTAGGGTGAACCACACAGAACCTTGCATGCCAAACACAACACATGTAAGTACCACAGAGAACCTTGCATGCCAAACACAGCACATGCAAGTACCACACAGAACCTAACATGCCAAACACAGCACATGCAAGTACCACACAAAATATTCACATAGCAGTCATAAGCACATAACTTGTCCCAAAAACAAAACCACATTTCGCATAGATCAATTCAAAACATTTCAAAACACATTTGAGTATCATTTTCCCCCAACGGAGAAAAACCAGTAAAAGGTAGGGCTACAAGAACTCGCCTCAAGCAAGTCTTTAGCAATCCAATCTCAATCACACAAGCAAATGCAACGACGCCCGCACATGACCTAGTCCAGTTAATGTCCCAATTAATCATCCAATTCTAAAACAATCCTCACGTTTGATGCATAGTGTTTTAGACGCGTTGTACAATTACCCAAAACAATTTAGTGGTGTGATGGTTGACGACTTAACACCACAATCATATCAATCTCATTCCTCGATAATACATACTTATACTATTTAGAGAAAATAGATAAGTAATATAAATAAATATTTATAATTTATAATGATAAACATATTTCTGACACTCCTTCGTAACACTAGAACACTTCAATAATCAATATAACGTGAAAATTGACACATTACTCATAATAAACACATTAAGAAGTTTCGAGAAAAAAATAATTTTTCGTCTTTAGTGAATTTATTAATAAGATAAAATAATGAAATATTATTTTATTATTTAAATCAAAAATCAGTTTTTAAGAAAATGCTATAGTATTAACTCTTTAACAAATTTCGACATGACCCGTACGTTTATACAACGTTTTCCAAGGTTTCAAACCTTATTTTCAATAATTTTTCACAAATTCGACACTTTTCGACAAAATTCCAAAATCTCAATCTTTAACGCTTCCCAACACTTTTTCCCTAAAATATCATTCAATATCACTTCGTAAATACATTTCTACTTAAGTCTATCAAAACTCTTATTACGACTAAATATAGCTTATTGGGCTTTAAGGCCCAACAAGGGTCCATAGTGCACATTTATAAGTCCAGAAATATAATCCAATCAAAAACCAAGTCTAATTTACAAGGTCCATTTACATATATAAGCATATACTTATAAGTAAAAATAATTCGGACCACAATAAGCCCTCCCATTAAGTCGCGGCTTAAATAGACTTATTGGGCCGTGAGTCCAATAGCTCAAAAATACGTATATTAAGCTTGAAAATAAGCTAATAAGCTACGTATCACATTTGGTTACTACCATAAGCCTCAAAAATAATCCACAACATACGCCATAACACAAAAATAATCAAAATCACTTTTCGAGTGATTTTGGGAAGTGGTTCGTGGCATATAAGCCCAAAATAAGCCAAGAAATAGCTTAAAAATAAGTCCGAATAAGCTATACAAGCTACTATACAAAAATAAGCATTCTAGCATTATATATTATTCAACCATCACGACCACGACATCAAAACTATAAAAACCCTCTTTTTCCTTTTCTTTTTACACGAACGAAACACACCATTTTTTTCTTTCGTTTCGCTTCCAAAAATCAATTTCCACAACGATCAACTTGTACAACTAATATCTATGCATCAAAATAAACCCAAAAGGACAAACGAAATTTAAATTTGAAAACTTACAAGAAAATCTTCAAAAAAGTATATTTTGATACGAACCGGACAACCCAAATATTGTTTAAATGAACACCCAAACACTCGTATCAACCCGAAATATCACGTTCTCGATTAAAGTTGGAATTTTTATGGTGGTTTGTGGTGGCTTAGGGGCGGACGATCAAAGGCGCACACAAACACACAAGTGTGTGTTTTATTTTTTTTGAAATGAAAAAAAAAATGAGTGGAATTATCTAGTGAATGGCATATATGTGTACCAATGCAAGACAAGGAAGCTAAAATCATGCCTCCTTGTTCCATTCTTGACCATTTGACCGGCTATGGCATCCAAGGGGTGTCGGGTTCTTCTTTTCGTGTCGAAATCACTTAAATACTCGTAAAACTCAACCGTAAAATTTTCCCTAAAGTTAATTAGCATTTTTATTCACTTTAATAATACTTTTCCATTAACCTAGAGTATTCACATGACATATTTTCACTTTAAACCTTTTCAAAACTCACTTGGACATTAATGGACGTGTCGGGCTCGTTTTTCGGCATTTCTTAAAATTCATGGGTCGAACCACCCGGAATACACATAACACAATAATACATTTAAAAAAGGATTATTAATCACAATAAACCTCAAATAATCACATATCTCATAAACTCACCACCATCAACACGGTACAAAATCTGAATAAACTGACAAAATTCAAATAGTCAAAGGACTATTAATGAAATATTCAGAACACAAAAAGGGCAAAGGTTACATTATACCTCCTTAAAAGAATTTCATCCCCGAAATTCAACTACTAACATCACTAAACAAATGCGGATACTTTAATTTCATCTGATCTTCACGTTCCAACGTGAATTCAGGACCACGTTTCGAATTCCACCGAACCTTGACGATGGCAATCCTATTACGCTTTAACTTCTTAAACTCTCTCTCCAAAATTTCCACAGGCTCTTCCATAAAATTCAACTTAACATCAACTCGAATCTCATCCAAAGGCACTTTCAGTGTTGGATCAGCCAAACACTTCTTAAGGTTCGACACGTGGAACGTGTCATGAACACCATTCAATTCCTCAAGCAAATCTAACTGATAGACCACAGTGCCTAATTTCTTAATAATCTCAAACGGTCCAACAAACCTAGGTGTTAACTTCCCTTTCTTCCCAAAGTGTACCACACCTTTCTAAGGTGACACTTTGAGCAAGACATAGTCACCTACACTAAACTCTAGAGGCTTCCTCCTCTTATCAGCATAACTTTTCTGACGATCACGCGTAGCCTTAAGTCTATCCTTAATCTGCAAGATCTTCTTAGTAGTCTCTTCCACTAACTCAGGTCCTATCAACTGACCTTCTCCTACCTCAGCCCACATAATTGGCGAACAACACTTTCTACTATACAATGCCTCAAACGGAGCACATCTCATACTAGAATGATAATTATTGTTATATGAAAACTCAACCAACGGAAGATGAACATCCCAACTTGCCCTGAAGTCCAGGACGTACGCTCTAAGCATGTCTTCCAAAGTCTAAATAGTACGCTCACTCTGACCATCGGTCTGAGGGTGATAAGCCTTACTCATGTCTAAACGAGTCCCTAATGCCTCTTGCATTGACTGCCAAAACCTTGAGGTGAAACGACTATCACGATCCGATATAATCGAGATCGGCACACCATGTCTAGCAACTATCTCATTCAAATACAATCTAGCCAACCTTTCCATCTTATAATCCTTACACATAGGTAGAAAATGAGTAGTTAGTCAATCAGTCCACAATGACCCAGATTGTGTCATGCCCACTACTAGTCCTAGGCACTTTAGTCACAAAATCCATAGCTATCCTTTCTGATTTCCATATGGGAATCTCAAGTTGCTGGAGCAAGCCAGATGGCCTTTGATGCTCAACCTTAACCTTCAAATAAGTCAAACACTTACTAACATACTCAGCTATATCCTTGTTCATTCCAGGCCACCAATACCTATATCTCAAATCATAATACATCTTATCAGCACTTGGGTGTACAGAGTACTTCGACTTATGGGCTTCATCCATTATCAGGGTTCTCACCTCACCCTTCAAAGGTACCTCTATTCGATCCAGGTAGTACAAAGTTCCATTACTTCTCTGTTCTATCATCTCATCCAAACCTTTCTGCAATCCTGCAAACTCATCCACAGCCTCCTTCTGAGCTGCCAGTATCCTATCCTTGATACTTGACTGAAGGATCATATTCATAGCTCTAACTCTCTTAGGCTTTACTCTTTCCTTCCTACTTAGGGCATCAGCCACCACATTAGCCTTACCAGGATGGTAGCGAATTTCACAGTCATAATCACTAAACAACTCTATCTAACGACGCTGTCACATATTCAATTCTTTCTGACTAAAGATATGCTGAAGACTCTTATGGTTCATATAGATGACACTCTTTGTCTCATACAGATAATATCTCTAGATCTTAAGTGCAAACATGACTGCACCCAACTCTAAATCATGAGTAGTATAATTCTCCTCATGAATTTTCAACTGCCTAGACGCATAGGCTATCACTTTACCTCTTTGCATTAACACACATCCTAGTCCTATCTCGGACGCATCACAATATACCACAAAGTCTTTTGGTCCATCAGGGAGAGCTAGAACAGGTGCATTACATAACTTATCCTTCAAGGTCTGAAATGCCAATTCCTGTTCCTCACCCCACTTGAAAGTCTTACTTTTCTGAGTTAAGATAGTAAGAGACTTAGTTATCTTAGAAAAGTTCTCAATGAACCTATGGTAATACCCAGCCAATCCTAAGAATGAACGAACCTTAGTCAGAGTTCTAGTGGATTCCCAATTTTTAACAGCTTCAATCTTACTAGGGTCTACATGAATCCCATTACCATTTATCACATGCCTAAGAAACTGCACTTCTCTAAGCCAGAATTTACACTTAGAAAACTTAGCATATAGTTTCTCCTTTTTGAGCAGTTCTAAGACTATCCTTAAATGTTCTACATGTTCCTCTTGAGTCTTAGAGTAGATTAAGATATCGTCTATAAACACTATCACAAACTTATCAAGATACGGCCTACAAACTCTATTCATCAAATCCATAAACATTGCTGGTGCATTAGTCAGACCAAAGGGCATTACAATGAACTTGAAATGTCCATAACGAGTTCTAAACGTAGTCTTTGGAATGTCATCCTCATGCACTTTTAGCTGATGGTATCCAAACCTAAGATCTATCTTTGAGTACGACCCTTGCAGTTGATCAAATAGATCATCCAATTCTAGGAAGTAGATAATGATTATTTACAGTCAACTTGTTCAACTCTCTATAATCAATACACATCCTAAAAGAACCATCTTTTTTCTTAACGAACAATACCGGCGCTCCCCAAGGCGATAAACTTGGTCGAATGAAACCTTTGTCTTGGAGTTCCTTGAGTTGTCTCGACAACTCCTCCAATTCAGAAGGTGCCAAACGATAAGGAGACTTTGCTACCGGCGTTGCTCCAGGGATTAACTTAATTCAAAACTTAATTTCCCGAGTAGGCGGTAATCCAAATAGGTCATCCGGGAATACCTCAGGAAAATCTCTAACCACAACAATCTATTCTTGTTTCCTTTCATTAGCCTTAGCATTCATCAAGAGTCTCGCTTTCTCTTCCGGTCTCTCTCCTAATACTCTAAGCACATTGCCATCCTATAGTGGTATCCTCACTACCTTCTCATGGCAAATTATTTCCGCTTTATAATTAGACAACCAGTCCATACCTATAATCACATCAAAACTCCCATGTCCAAAAGGTATCAAGTCGATGTTAAAGACATGACCCTTGATTTCTAGTTTGCAACCCTTTATAACCTTATCAATCTCTACTAGCTGCCCGCTAGCTATCTCAATCTCATATTTGAAACCTAAGTCGCTAGAATCTAAGCCTAACAAAGGTATGCAAGTAGTAGAAACAAAACTATAATCGTCACCAGAGTCAAATAAGGTAGTGGCAAAATGATTGTTCAAAGTAAACGTACCCGTCATAATGTTTGGATCCTGGCGAGCTTCCTCTGCTCCCAACATGAATTCCCTACCCCTAGCCTGGTTCCCTTGGTTTCCATGACCCTGACCCCCATTATTAGCAGCAACTTGATTTGGATGATTTTCTCTCGGTCCTTGTGGTCTATTCTACCTAGGGCAAGCTGGCCTGACATGGTTGGTACTACCACACTCATAACATGCCTTAACAGTTGGGTTTCTAGCATTGACAGGGTTCACATTCCTTGGCACACTTCTACAATCCCTTGCCAAATAACCCGGGCGGTTACAGTTATAGCATGTGCGACAAAGCCCACCGGATGCGTGGAAGGAGTTGCAGATGGTACACTTTGGGCCAAGTACCCGTATTCTCTCTTCCTACATGGTTTACAGTAGTAGCAAAAGCATTCACAGTCCTAGTCCTCTTATTATCATCCCTACAATTCTTATCCTTGCTAGGTTCCCTGACATTTCCTCTTTTCTCAACCTTCTTAATTGATCCATTCCTAATAGCCTCATCAGTCAGTGCACCAGAAATCTATACAGCCTTCTATATAGTCTTTGGCTTCGTTGCTGCCACCATCCCACGGATCTGTAGAGCAAGGCCATACACATACCTCTCAATCATCATACTCTCAGGAGTTACCAAATGCGGAACTAACCTAGCCAATTCATGAAACCTATCAGTATACGCAGCATGGCCAGCCCCGACCATGGCGTGATTCCACAACTCAGATTCCAACTTTTGCATCTCATGACTAGGACAAAACTCTTGTATCATCATAAACTTAAAGTCATTCCATGACATACTAATAGCAACTTCCCGGCTTAGCGTGCAGATCTGAGAGTTCCACCACGTTAAAGCCTTACCCACAAATGAACCAATAATGTATTTCACTTTTTGGTTAATACTACAACCACTCATATCATGAACAGACTCCATTTTCTCAATCCAACGAGTAAGAACTACATCACCTCCCTTACCATCATATTCCTTAGGGTTACAAGCTAAGAACTCCTTATATGAACAACCTACCCGGTTGCCATTCACTATCACATTCCCAACGTTCTCCTAAACGTTCTCATTAACCATATTACCATTCTGATTTCCAACATTTCCTTGGTTACTAACCTGAGTCCAATATTTTGGGACGTGAGTCCAATAGCTCAAAATACGTATATTAAGCTTGAAAATAAGTTAATAAGCTACGTATCACATTTGGTTACTACCATAAGCCTAAAAAATAATCCACAACATACACCATAACACAAAAATAATCAAAAAAACTTTACTAGTGATTTTGGGACGATTTTGTGGCATATAAGCCCAAAATAAGCTAAGAAATAGCTTAAAATAAGCCTGAATAAGCTATACAAGCTACTATCCAAAAATAAGCATTCTAGCATTATATATTATTAAACCATCACGACCACGACATCAAAACTACAAAACCCCTCTTTTTTTCTTTTCTTTTTACATGAACCAAACACACCATTTTTCTTTCGTTTCGCTTCCAAAAATCAATTTCCACAACGATCAACTTGTACAACTAACATCTATGCATCAAAATAAACCCAAAAGGACAAACAAAATTTAAATTTGAAAACTTACAAGAAAATCTTCAAAAATGTATATTTCGACACGAACCGGACAACCCAAACGTTGTTTAAATGAACACCCAAACACTCGTATCAACCTGGAATATCACGTTCTCGATCAAAGTTGGAATTTTTATGGTGGTTTGTGGTGGCTTAGGGGCGGACGATCAAAGGTTCACACACACAAGTGTGTTTTATTTTTTTGAAATGAAAAGAAAATGAGTGTGATTATCTAGTAAATGGCATATATGTGTACCAATGCAAGACAAGGAAGCTAAAATCATGCCTCCTTATTCCCTTCTTGACCATTTGACCGGCTATGGCATCCAAGGGGTGTCGGGGTTCTTCTTTTCGTGTCAAAATCACTTAAATACTCGTAAAACTCAACCGTAAAATTTTCTCCAAAGTTAATTAGCATTTTTATTCACTTTAAAAATACTTTTCCATTAACCTAGAGTATTCACATGACATATTTTCACTTTAAATCCTTTCAAAACTCACTTGGATATTAACGGACATGTCGAACTCGTTTTTCGGCATTTCTCAAAATTCACGGGTCGAACCACCCGGAATACAAATAACACAATAATACCTTTCAAAAAGGATTATTAATCACAATAAACCTTAAATAATCACATATCTCATAAAATCACCACCGTCAACACGGTATAAAATCTGAATAAACTGACAAAAGTCAAATAGTCAAAGGACTATTAATGAAATATTCAAAACACAAAAAGGGCAAAGGTTACACATATCTTGATCATATGATTGTAAACATTATAATATGAGTTTACACAACCCATAATTTACCCAAATTCCATCCTTAATCATCATATGATCATATCTTGATCATATGATGTAAAACCCTAATTTCTTACACTTAATCTTTAATTAACCTTAACCCTTATTAATAAGCATCTTAATTATTATTTTAGAATATTAATTACCCAAAACCCCCTAATTGGTTGCATGAACCCTAATCCTTAATTCTTCCAAATAACTTAATAATAGATACTTACTTGGGTAGGATTATTACTAGGGCTTAATTCCTTGATTGGAGTCACAATTCATACTCAATTAATCTTTTAAGAACACCTTAGTCTTTCTCCTCTTCTTATTGGCTCGATACATACTAGACACCAACACATCTCTAGAACATTTTGGACAACTCCTGGGAATTACAAGACTTTCTAGATATATATATTAAGTATGACACTTTAGTTAAATGACACCTTTGTCCTTCTAATCCTTTTCATTCTTATATGTGACACATCAATCTTTCTAAAACCATTTTCATAACATATTGACTCATAGTTGACTACCGGTTTTAAACTTATAAAAGTCGTAGTCAGGCTACTCCAATGGCCTTTTTGTAATTAATTATTTATAAACGGGTTTTGAGATGTTATATGATTGCTTACTAATATGGTGTTTTTAACTTTTTACCTTTCCTATTCAAATTGTTGGTATGAAGAAATTTGATGACTTCTGGTGGATGGATCTTGAGATTAGCAGTCCATGGTATAAGTATCAGATGTTTGAACTGTATGTAACCCGATATCCTGAACAAAGGTTTCTATTTGTTAAGCATCTAAGGGCTCATGATCAGTTGGAAAGGCTTTAAGTTGAGCATGATGGGTTGGTGTCAAAGTTTGAACAAAGCAGGAAAAAGTTGTAAGTTTATGAAGATCACGATTGCTTGCATGTTGGTGTTGTTTATAGTGATGAAGATGTAGTTTGTAGGCCATGTTTATGTTATTCCTTATGTTGTTTGTAGTTTGGTTTGTAGTTAACTGTTTTAGGTTGTAATGAATGATGATTTTCATAGCTTCTTGTAAGCTGTTAATGGAAGCCACTACAATGGCAGTTTTGTACAATTTTTTATAGTTTATTGTTGTGTGTATTTGAATTGTATGCTCAACTGTATGTGGTTTATGGGTTCAAGATCAGAAAACACAACACTAAAGCCAATACAATGGTTTATTGGTTCAAGATCAGACAACACAACACTAAATCCAATATATAGGACATAAAATGAAAGTGGTCCAGCTTTGTTAACTGCACTTTAACACTAAAGGCAATTTAATGGCAGACAAGAAACTTAACTACCAAAGTCAAAAAATGGGTAAAAACAAGAGGACAAATTTAATAAGTCGTCTGCATATATTCTTGCTACCACATGGTAGGGTACAAAATGGAGTAATTGTCTTACAAAATATGCAACCATTGGCTGCAAACCCTATCCATCTAGCGTCTAAAGTAGATTACAAAAGATAATGTTTTGTTCATCCACATCTACAGAGACTGAAATGTTCAAATACATAAATAAAACAACATCATTGAACATCAAATGCCTTATCTGGAGTAGATCCAGAACTATGCTCATCAAACTTGAAGTTTTTCATTTTGTGATTAAAGATTCTTTTAGACCTGCCTTTGTTCTTGTGAAAAATCCTCATTTGATTTGAAACTTCAGTTGCTTTAGATTTCTTAGATCTGGTAGGTTTTGGGTTGGCTTTAACCATGCTTTCCTGTGCAGGTAAGTCTGCTCCACCTTATACTGGCTCATCTTTAATCATGGGTTATTTTTCAGCAGCTACATCTTCAGTCATGGGTTATTTTCCAGCAGTTACATCTTCTAGCATACCTTTGTCTTGAGCCCTATGTTCTTCTATATGATCAAATTCCTTAGCACACTCTTCCCAAAACTGGTCATCCTTATCAATTCCATTTGTTCTCTTTCCATTTCATACACAACCTCCATATCCATTTTGAATTAATGTTCCTAGATAAGTTAATATTTGGTTAGTCATTATTCAAACACCTTTTAAAATTCATAGCAACTGCATAAATTTGTTAAAAGTGAAAATAGTATAAGTTGGTACATTACCTCATTTGATGCTTCATCCCTTAAACCTTGGAATGGTATAGTGTTAGAACCTCTACCTCTTTTGCTTGAACCTCTACCTCTTTTGCTTGAACCTTTACTAAAACCTTCCCTAGCACCACCCCTAGAACCACCCCTAGTACCACCCCTCCTATAACCACCCCCACGCCTGTTGGTTACCACCCTTAAAATCACCTCTGCTGGTTGCACCACCCTAGAACCACCTCTGCTGCTAGAAGCACTACTTTTGGCAGGTCTTCCTCTTTTTGTAGGAATCAAAAGACACTTGACTTTGTTTGTTCCTGTTGAAGCAGGTGTAGCATGTGATGGCATAGTGTTAGAACCACGCATAATGTTTGAATCGTATTGTTAGATATTAGAAAAAGACACGGTCACCCCATGTATTTTACTGTTCAATATAGCTCGTAGTTTAATAGGTAAACATATGACTTTCAGTATTGAACCGGGTACTAATAAACAAAATAATACATTTCAAAAAGGATTATTAATTACAATAAACCTCAAATAATCACGTATCTCATAAAATCACCACCGTCAACACGGTACAAAATCTGAATGAACTGACAAAAGTCAAATAGTCAAAGGACCATAACTAAAATATTCAGAACACAAAAAGGGCAAAGGTTACAGCTAATCACTTAATAAAACCCTTTTGTAGCACCATCTTTAGTGCTAGATACCCCTAGTTAAAACCGTTGAGCCACTCTTTTCGTTTCTTACATCTAGCTAAAAATATGAAATACAAATACAAAAATATATAACCTTTAGCCTAGCCTTACCTTTATCGAAAGTCTAAATGGTTGGTTGCTAGTTTCTCGGTATGTTGGATTGATTTTTGATTAATAGTTTGTTCGCGCTTATTATGAATGTTGTGCCATTTCAACGAAGATTAATGAGACGTCCTTTTGATTTTGTATTTTTGTGGTGTACGCTTATATTAAGTGTGGGGGAATTGTTGATTGTACAAATATGGACGGTGGATTGAAAAAAAAGAATGAGAAAAAAAGTGAATTGAAAAAAGGAGAATAAACAAAAATAATGAAGTATGCAAAAGAGTTGGATTATTGGTTTTTTTTTGCCAACTAGAAAGTATTGGTTCACGATGTATTGTTATGTCATTCTTGTATGAGATTGAGAGAGGTTTGTTTGATTACCTCACGGGTTTGTGGTATGCTTAGTAACTACCAACATGGGTTTTTTGGACTTTTTACATCTATTTTTATCTTAAAACCAATTTCATTGTATATTTCTCATTCCTTATCCATACCCCTTATAAACCCTTAGCCTAACGTTACAACTCAAATACAAGTCCTTTTTTGATAATTATACTTGATGCTTATGCCATGTCGGTGCAATTTTGTTTCTTATACAAGCCTATGGTAACTTAATGAATCATGACTGAGCAATTGAGTGTGATTTCCCTTTTACCCTCTATTACATCATATACGAATGTTGAGAGAATTGTACATTCCTACTTCGTGAGGTGCTTAGTCATGTTATTGTAGATTGAGAATCTTTGGGTATTGTCAAACATCTTTGTTTTCGCCTATTAAAAATCCAAAAATATTATTCATAATTCTGTTTGTAAATTATTTATATCTTTATTTTTTCTGCTATATTGCTTGAGGACAAGCAAAACCCTTAAGTGGGAGGGGGTTTTTGTGCCTTTTGCACTTATTTATAAAAAAAAGAATATTTTTGATATTTTCAAAAATTTTAAAATTTCCTTTATTTTGTCATTTAGAACCTTGTTTCTAGTTTTTCTTTTTTGGGCAAACAAAGTTTAAGTGTCGGGGATTTGATAACGCGCATTTTATACATATTTCTATATGCGTTATCTGTGCTTATATATATATTTATTGGTTAATTATATGAACTTTCGATACTTAATAGACTATATTTGCTATTGTAAGTTCATGTGACATGTCGTGGAAGAAAACGAAAGAATACACAAAGATATGGAGCTTAAACGAAGAAGTCAACTCAAGCTCAAGGTTTCCCGACACCTGTCCATTGTTTTGGCCATAAATCGGTCATACGAACTCGAATTGAGCTGATTTAAGTGGCCACGGAAAGAGGAAACAAATATCTACAATTATCGTATTTATGACTTGAGCTGAAAATGCACGATGTGCTTCGTACTTCCCAATAAGTGTGACGCACTTTTCACAGAATCAAAGTACGACGCATAAAATAAAAACTGTTGCGTACTTCTCCTGCATTTATGAAACTTTGGCGCCAATGTCACGATGTGTGCCGCACAAATTATTTTTTGCGCCGCACTTTGCTCATCACAAAAGCCTATAAAAAGCCCCTTTGGCTCCGCCATTCGACACAACTCTTACACCAACTATTACAATCCATCACCACCGAATAGAATCACCAAGAGAAAGAACCAAAAAGTGTAGTGACAGTACCTTAAGGGTTCGGGACAATATGAATCGATAGCTTGGGTTATTGTTAGGAAAAATTGTAATCGCCATCTTTGATCTTATAACTTTGGTATCATTTCTATTATCTTTTAATGATGAATGCTTCTGAATTTTATGAGTTTAATATACGTATTACTTGTTTGATTATGGAGTAGTCGGTTATGTTTGTTTGGGCTCCATGAGAAATGTGATATAGGATCATACGTATTGATATGCTCGTTTATACTTTACATATATGCTTGATATAAGTTTGTTTGGTTATTATTTATCCTTTGGTTGTTCATTGCAATTGAAGTAGGTTGAAAGGCTCAATTGTTTTGGTTGATTTTGAATCGTTTTGTACATACGAATCAATATCATGCTTGTGAGAATTGTGTGGTGAATTGGTAGATAACCCGCTTAATCTTCTGTAGGGGTGGCAATTTTTGACCTGACAGGAAACCCGACCTAAAACCGACACAAAAATTAACAAGTTCTGGTTGAGTCTAAAAGATTTCAGGTCGGGTTTGGGTCCACCTATCAGACCCGTTTATTAAACAGGTTAGGTTCGGGTTGGGAATAAATTAAGCGGGTCGACCGCCAACCCGTTTAAGATTTTTTTTCTAAAATTATAAATTATCTATATTTTGTTACATGTGTTGAATGGGTTAAACGGGTCGATCGCAAACCCGTTAACCTGTTTAACCCGTGTAATGTGCCAACTTCTGTATATAAAACAGGTTAAATGGGTCATTCAGAAACCCGTTTAACCTATTCAACCCATGTAACCTATTTAACCGGCCAACCCAAGTATATATACAGTTTAAATAGGTCACATTCGGGTTATGTGTAAACAGGTTAAGGTTGACATAGCTGACCATATTATTTAAATGGGTCAGGTTTTGGTTGGGATAATTTTGACCCGCCAACCTAAACCCGACCCGAATTGCCACCCTTAAACTTTTGTTGAAGGACTAATCTCACGTCTAACGACTTGATTAGTAGAAGTATATGTGTATGTGTATATGACACAAACCTATCTTAATGCGCTTGTTATGTTCGGGTCATAGGTCGAAAGAATTTCCTTGCATAACATGTTTAAACTTGTGAAAAAGTTAAGGCTGTTGAAAAACCCTATCCGTAAGCTGATGCACTGGCAAGGTAACCTTCATAACAGGGTTGAGAAACTTAGGCATGAACTTGACGAGGTACAAAAGGCACTTGACAAAAACCCAACTTCTAGTGTGCTTCGTGAAGAAGAAGCTGCTTACCTCACAGCTACCTCCCAAAGGAATCAGTGAAAGAAAAAGACTTAGGGAATGCTTGTTTCATTAAGACGTTTTAGGTCTGAATCTGACTACCATATCTTACTGGTAAGAGGTGGCTATAAAGTCTGAATCTGAATAAAATAATATTGTTTGTTTTTGTAAAATTATCTGAATGATTTTAAATATCCATTTTTTAATATATATGTGTGTGTATATATATATATATATATATATATATATATATATATATATATTAAACCATTACAGTCGTAGGCGAAGCTAAAAAAAGAAAATATTGTTCCGGAAAACAAAAAGATGCAACAAGAGAACTTTCTAACAGATTGACCGAAGCAAGTATTTTGTCAAAATAAAGTTATAAATATTTATTTTAAACGAAGTAATTAACAAGCTAATCTAAGTGCCGTATAAAAAAATCATCATGTATGAAGTTAAAAAGGTTTGAAATTACTAAAAGAGATATTGTTGGTTCCCTTGAATGTGATATTAGGTTTATCAAGTTAAACTAATCACATTCAATAGAAACAAAGTGAGTTTTAAACAGATATATGTAAACAATATAAAGAACAAGTTAAAACATACAAAAGTAACTTTTCAATGTATAGGTTCTTATTAGAATCAAATAAAGAATCTATGACACACCTTGCTTGCGAAATATCAAGGTGGTTGAATGATAAGTGGGTTGTGATCTTCTTTTAACTTAAACTCTAACCAAAGTTATGAGTATAAGAAAACAAACTATTCGTTTAGAACTGAAACTTCAGATTCAGCAGTTTCTATTCAGTTTGTTTGAGAGATAAATGCTCTTCAATGTGTCTCACATTAATTGGAAGAGATAGCATTTACTTTCATCATCCCTTTCGTTATATAGGCAAAGGAATTAGCATTTTACAAGTTTAACCTAGTATACGTGACAAGCATTAAATGGGTGGTTGAGCTACCATTTAATGCATGTATGCTTTATAGTACTAGGTACAGTCTTTTGAGAAAAGTCGTTGTACTTCTATACCAACTTTAGAAGTATTCATTCCCAAGGAGATTGCTTTATTCCTTTTGACATAAAGCAATATTTTTCTCCTTGTGGAAACCGTAGAGGGGGGGGGGTACAAAGTACATTATTCCTATAATGTACCATCGCAACGTATATCAAAACGGCTTTAAACCGTTAATCGTATACCCTCTAAACCCAAATTCCATGAATTTAATATCTAAGTGAATGTAGAAGTTACCAAAGCATATATACAAGTAACATAACATCTCATATGAATATACATTCTCTTCAAAGAAAGGTACAAGTCTATAATACATAATGTACAAGTCATTAATGCATGACATCCAAAATAGCCGTTTAACCTTCAATTTCTTCACCACCACTTTTGTACAAGCTAATACACTTAATCGTACAATGTGTAAAACCCTAATTTATTCTATCAATAAACTTCATATACATTTTTTTACACTCACAACCCTAATACAAAAGTCAGAAACCCTAACCCGAGCAAAATACTAAACCATGACCCGTTTCTCAATATTTATCCATCATAAACCTAAACCAACACTCAAGTAAGTTGTAATACCATAAATTACAACATTAATAATCATATACAATAATTAATTCATCATTTCATTTCATTTATATGCAAATCGAATCCAAGAAACCCTAAACGTACCCAAATGGATCATTTGACCCGTTTACTCATTTTCAACCATTTTAATCTCGAACAATCAAACAAGTGTCATTGTAAACTCATAATATAAGTTTACAATCCATCATCTATCATTTTCCTAGCAATGTACGAAAGTTAGAAGCCTTGAAAACCCTAATGAACCTATATGTGCCCTAAATTTGACCCGCGCTTATTACATAATTTCGACCCATTTAACTCAAACCACTTACCAAATCTGATTTATAATCCCTTAATATATGTCCTAGAAACATAACCCAAACATTCCAAATCAAAGCTTACACTAAAATATAAGCTTGAAAACTCAAGGAAACCCTAATCAAACTCATAATGACCCACGACCCATTTCTAGCTTATTTTAACCCATTTAAACCTCCACCCATGTGCAAGCACCTCAATGACCAACTACTATGACCTACTAAGCAGCTACCCACCTCTTAGCTTTCCTTTGGTCCAATACAAATTGAAGCCACATGACCCCCTTTAATGACTCATTTCAGCCAGCAGTCATAACAATGGACAAACAACCACAAGGCTACCTTTTAGCCTTAGCACTCATCGTAGACTTCACTCCCACACATCCCCACTAGTAATGTTCCAAGTGTCCTAATCAATAATCAAAGAACCCTTAGTCACCTAGATGATTTTCAAGTATAAATAAAGGCCATAACCCTTCCTTCATTCTCATCCCCCACTTCCTCCTCTATAACCCATCATAGCAGCAATCCTTTGCTCAATATGAATTCTAAGAGATCCTAAGAAGTCCCAGAATAGAATGAAGCAAAAGAAATCAAGAAAAAAATGCCCGGAGATCCAAGTTCCTCTAGGCGTACGAAGCTAAAAAGTCCCGCTTTCGACCTGTTTTCAAGCTATTAAGCTCAAAACCCAGCGTTTAAGGATTATACTTTCTGCTCCTACACTCTTATAATGTTCATATGATCCTAAATTATACTCTTTTTAAAGTATCATAACTCATTCATGCTCATTTTCTAATTTGAATCCACAAATTATAACAACCCGAAACTCAAATTTAATGTTTTTCATAAAACTAAATGTTATAAATATTAAAATGTTATTATAATCCTTTCCTAGGGCTATCTTAACTAATGTTAAAATAACCACTTTATTGATTATTGAAGGAATTTGAACTTAAAACCCGCACATTTACGTTTTGAAACCCTAATTTGACCCGTTTTGCTTACTAGCTTAACGAATCGTTATTTTAAACTTGTGTTGCGTTAAACCTTCATATTTTAGCTTATATTAATAGGCTATAACCTGTAAATATCTTTTGGAATGTTAAAAATAAGCTTTCATGCAATCGGGTACTGTTGAAAACATTATCCATGCAAAGGTATAAATCGTAACTTCTGAAATTAATAACTAAAGGGCTGAATAAGTCTTTAATAAAACAAAGATTTAATCTATAGGGTCATTATGTCACTTTTCAAAGTACAAGGTTTACTTGGTATATCTTTTAAACTTGAAGGACCAAACTCGTAAAAGTGCAAACTCCGAGGGTATATTTTGCCACTTTTCAAACTTAAGGGTCTAAAATGTAACATTTTGAAAAAGTATAAAAACATGTTTAAAACCTTACAAGACATAACTTTAATTAACGCTTCTCGTGCTTAACATTTCCAGATATTGATCAAAACGCTTAAAACCGATTATATCAATTTCCACAATACTAGGAGCTTTTCATATTAAGGGTTCATCTTGTATTAAACGTTCTGACTGAGTTGTTTGGGTTTTACAATTTTAAAGTGCCCTAGCCTCCTCAAATGTTACACTGAAATGACTTCTGAATTATGATGCCCACGGTGATACAATAATGTCCAAACTCTTTCAATCAAACTCATAACTCTTAAAACTAAAGTTCTAGATACAATCTTCTTAAGACTTTACAAATTTACCAGTTGCGTGACGGCTGTTTTACTACATTTTACTATATCAGCATTCCTCCGTTAAGAAATGTTGATAAGTCGTTAGCTTTCACTTCAGAATAATTTATACAACTACCGACCAGATGAGTTCATAAGCCTCGCATATTCAATCATTGAATGTTTTATAAAACCCCGCGAGGGAATACATGCTTTTAAACTCTTTATACATACTGCGTTTATCTATAAACATGTGTTACTTTTTAAAGCTTAAATGAATTCAAAACTCCGTAATTTCAAAGTCTTTTTGAACACTTTAATAAACCTGTGATACTGATTATAAACCTATTAATGCAAGGTTTTCTAAATGATGCTATCCAAGATATATTTTATTCGCCTAAAGTAGCTCCAGTGCAATATTTTTTTCATATCATGAATCATTATAGTACTTCATTGCGAGTGAACGCGAATTTTTGAGAATAAATCATTGGGGGTGACGCTCCCGTTGTATACCCATCTTGGGGTAGCCATACTCACGTATATTTGTCCTAATAGGTAACTTTGGCAAGTTACCTTTGTTATAACTATAGGGGTCTATTATGTCACTTTTCAAAGTCCAAGGTTTACTTGGTATATCTTACAAAGTTGAAGGACCAAAATCATAAAAATGCAAACCCCTGATTTTCCATGATAATTGTATTCGTTGCAATTATTACCATTATAGTGACTTGCATTCAACCATATAATATTCAACTATTTTCCCATGATAATACGGTTCTCCATGATATTAAATGTTCTCCATGATAATTATCCCAGTAATGCCAATATTTCCATTATAACTTGTATTCAATTATTACATTTCAAACCTATGAATTTCACTCAACCTTTGTGTTGACCCTTTTTAGCATGTTTATCTCAGGTAATTGAGCAAGTTGCGGTACGGAGTGGCATGGACTCGAAGATGGCTGAACTGTTATCATTCAAACATAATATTTTAGATTTTGGGACCTGCATTTTGTAAAAACTCTGATTATAATGAATGATAACTAAATTTTTCCAACAACGTCTCTTTTAAAGTTGTTTTCTATGATTATGATTGTTGTATCCATGAAGTAATACCCCAGATTAGCTTCCGCTGCTATATTGTAAAAATGGGGGTGTTACAGATTGGTATCAGCGCCATGGTTATAGAGAACAAGGTCAAAACCTTAACTATAACCACATTTCTTTTTCAGCCATCAAAGTCCTCCGTGCCACTACATTCCGGAACAAGTATGTAAATATACATATCTATTATACTATTACATAAATAACTTATGTTATTTACGACTGGGTTGTTAACAGAACGATGTCTTCTCCCAACCGCTCTACTTCCGATATTGAGGATGCTTTTTCCTCTATGAATATTCTTAACTATACTTCGGTCTCATCAGATTATTTCCCAGCTTCATCACTTTGATCGAGTATTACACTCTAGCTTTCCCCTTAACTTTCGAGACTAAGCGTTTGCAAGACTTAAAAACTTTGCAAAGGAACGTAAATGGATAGAGTTGAATAATAAGTTTAATGCTAAAGCGTCGGAGTAGTTGGATCACTTTAGAGCTCATAGAGGTTAATTGTGGCTTTTTGCTCCCATCAGCTAAATAAACAAAATAAAATAATTTCAATAAATAAAGTTGCTTTGGTTTTTGTGATTCTTAGTTTTAATCCCTTCGTAGAGATTCGTTCTAATGAAAGTAAGGTACACATCGAGGTTTTTTCAGTGTTGTAGGGAAATAGGCTACCGATTCCGGACGGCTCGCTCCCGTTGTCTAGCTAGTTAAAAGACCATAGGACTTGAAATTTGGCTATAATAATAAAATGTAATAAACTGAAGCCGAAATAAGACTACTGTTTCCTGTTGGTTCGCTCTTGATGTCTTAGTTGTTTAAAGGGTGGAAATAATAATAATAATAATCCGAGACTGATAAAAGTTTACTGTTTCCTGACGGTTCGCTCCTGTTGACTCAGAATTCAAAAAGGTCGAGGAAATTCCCGTGGTCGAAATAAGAGTACTGTTTCTTATCGGTTCGATCCTGGTGTCTTGTTTGTTTAAAGGACCGAGGACTAATAATGTTGCAATAATAATTATAATAAGGCCAAATTTTGACTCCGGGGATATCTAAATAAAGCCTCCATCTCTGGACTTGTAGTTGAGTTGTTTCGGATGAAATAAAAAGGATAACCCCTAAATCATGCGAAATTAGAACTTTAATGTGGACCTTATTCTTAGCAAATCGTTTCTTTAGGAAAGGATTTCAAACTAATTATGGTTTAAACTAGTCTCCTTTATAATAATAAGACCTTAATCTATTAAAATAAGTGATCTCTTTTCACTTTATGTTTTCCAAATAAAATCCTTAGAGGAATTAGGAATAAGGGAGCGAGAAGTAGCTGCGTATTCACAATTATCATTTATGAGTAGTGTTAGCATCTAATTTCATATTGAGTTGTGATTTTGTTTTGAGCTTGGTTTGGGGATTGTGAAAATCGAGGATGACGAACTCATGTTCTTAAAGCCTTTTATATAATTTAAATAAATTTTTAACGTAGCTTTTTATTTAGTAATGAATAAATAGTTAAAACAGGGTGTTTTCTAAACAAATGATTTTTCTTATACCCTCTTGATGAACACCTTTTTGTTCTTGTTTGATGTGAGGAGTTATTAGTTAAGGGGGGTTAAAGATTTTCTTTCACTACGTGTATAATAAACATTGCGTGTGGGACCAGCAATGGCTTAGTGTAGGAGAATTTGACGTATGCTTAAACACATATCGTTTTTACCCCGGAAAACACTCCAAAATAGACTAATAACCATAAAATATGAGTAATTATAATGAAAATATGTTTGGAATGTGTTATTATGTCTTGCAGGTACAAAAGATTGAAAACAAAGCAAAAAACGTATTTTTTGGGTGAGTTTCGACGACGTACTCACGTTTATTGAGATTTAAATGAACTCGTAAAAATTCCACAAGCACTCCATTGGAAAGAGCATGAAATTACGAATCTATCGGTACCTTCCTCACCTTTTGAACCTTTACTATTTGAACCAGTCAAAAGAATTACTATGCATATATATAACTGAAGCCATGCCTAGCTCAGTTGGACTTGTGGCTGTCCCTTGGGTTCACATTCGGGATGTCCCAGGTTTGATTCGGGCTATGGTTGGCGCTGATGGTTAATGATTACAGGTACGAGGTTCAGTACGAGGTGGTAGTAGCGGCTGTCCAATGGCAGCTTGCCACATGGCGGAGGTGCAGACATGACAGGTACGAGGTGGCTTTGGCAACTGTCAGTTGGTTGGATCCGAGGCATCTAGAAGGAGTATTAATTGCTATTCATTAGATGCCAATGATTGGCT
>BQNB010052307.1:0-27420 GCA_026074375.1 Tanacetum coccineum
CAAATTACAACTAGCGGTACTAACTAATATAACTAACGGTACTAAGTCAGGAATGCATAATTCCCAACAGATTTCCTGCAACCCAGTACTTCAAACAATACTATCCCAAAGGAGTACATATTTGACTTGTGGTTCACACATTTAGTCTTTATATATATTGGGTCGGTTTACTCGTTCGCACTCCATACTTTATCAGTTTGGAAAGAATGGTGCCTTTGAGATGCTTTAATCTTCATGGATAGTTCAAAATAAGATAACATGGGCTCCCAGTTATCATTTAATAAAACTGTGCAACTGTCAATGTTCCGGTGTATTACGCTAAAATCGCGTGGTTCATCATAATGAATGTAGCTCAATGCATTCGCAAGACCAACACATATTTTCAATCTTTTCACCCATGTCAACAACAACGGGTCTTCTATATAGTTCCTGAGACTTCCCCTGCCTTGAAGCTTCTTAATGATGATTTTCTCATCACAGAACCCAAGAATGGGAGCCAAATTTTTATGCTTGAGACTAGAGAGCAAGGAAATCTCCATCCAAAACTCTTGTTCTCCATCTTCTCTTTCTTTATTTAATCTTCGAGCAGCAACATCAATCAACTCACCGGACCAAAAGAGGTTTCCCATGTAATCCTTCGAAAATCCATTTACACGGACGATATTTTCATCATCAAAGTTGTTGGTGGCGGATAGTATATTTTCAAGGGGGATTTTTAGGTGAGCAAGATCATTGAGCGAAGACATTATTTGATTATCAAGTAAAAAAGTGAGCTGCAAAAAGGGAGTTTGGGTTACAAAAGGACCTAAAAGAAGAAAGAGGGTGGAATTAATCCACAAGTTGATACAAAGTGAGTGAGTGTATGTATTATGTAATATGTATGTATAGGCGACTTCCACCAACCATCTTATTTTCTTTAATCCTAATATTATGATAGTAGATCTACAAATTTTTCTATTAATATTTCTTCATAAGATTCTTTTCTCACACATATCCATAACATCACTTCAACTCCCAAAAGCCTAAGTTAAGCTAAAATAGAACAGATTGAACTTTTTACTGAAGCGGCAATTTGACGATTCGTGTAAACCTTTTCTTAAAGTGTTTTAACAAGGGCATACAGTCAGACATTCATCATACATCTGTCTATACTTGTGTCCCATCTAAACAATTCTTAGTACTCTTTATATTTTAGCAGGGGTTGTTGATGAGAAAAAAAAGTCAAAGGAAACACGCGAACATGTGAAAATTTTCAAACAATTCATAGTACTCTTTATATTTTACTAGCTTCAAGGCCCGCTCGATGGGCGGCTATTTTTAAGATTTTTTTTCTGAAATAGTAAATGATGAAAATGATATAATTAATAAAAAGTTATAGCAATTTTGTTTCGTACATATACATGTGCATCTTAAAGTTCATCCATAAGCACTTCAACACACATTAAAGTTCTTTTGTTTTATGAAATGCTATATATGTCATATGCAAGGGCAAGTTATAACGTCTTTTTAGTTAATTCTGCACGTAATTGAAGCTATCAAAACCTTAATGTTTCAATCTAAAACGTAGTCAAATGCTTGATATGATAACGTTAAAACGAATAGTTTGCAACATTAACATACTCTATTTGGTCTTTATGACTTTAAAGTCATTCGTGTATAAGTCATGTTGGGTAAGTATTGTTAAAACGAATAGTTTACAACACAAACATACTCCATTTGGTCTTTATGAGTTTAAAGTCATTCGTGTATAAGTCATGTTCATTAAGCATTGTTGTGACGGGCTAGTTCCATAGATTGGGTCACACGAGTGGCGAAAATGTTTGAACCATGTCTATTTAAATAAATTGGTAAAAAATTCCAACAACTATAATACAAATAGATATGGACCTTGTCTAACATCAAAACTAATAAACCAGATCATCATAATGCAGCCCTATTCCCACTTATATATATGAATACAATTGTCCTTAAAAAAGAACAATTTTCGACTATTGTCTAAGATATTTACATCACTGATATGAACCTTCTTTACTTTATTATTAAAATCAGCAATGCTAAGAGCTGAGTTATATAACATATGCCCATTATTAGAAAGAATATGTACTGTAAGATAAACATATTTCTGTGCAATTACATGAACATGACATATTGGCATCTATTACATACAAAAGAACCCAAAAGCCACATACATCTGGAACTCGTATTGAACCCATTAAAAAATAGTTAATGAATGGATTTTACAACATAAAAAAATCTATCAGCTTAAGCAGAAACAACTAACTGAAACGAAAATGCTTTAACGAAAAAGGTTAAAGAATACTCAAGAGAGTAGTCGACTTGATATTATGATGTAAAACCACTTGTGCCGAGCATGTAACTTGAGAACCCCCTTTACTTGCTTGAAGATTACTCATACGCTATGAAAGTGTCTAAAAAACTTTACAACCTGAAAAAGGCATCCCGATTTATCTTAAACTTTCGTCCTACGTTCACCTGCAACATGTGATGGGTTTCATCATTAAGGATGTGATTTTGACGACTTTCAGCCAGTTTGACTTTGACCTATTTGAGTATTTGACCCGTTCTTTTTCAGATAATCTTTTTTATATGACACGTTAAGATAGAACATAACCTGAATGAGTAATTAATCCGAACTGAAGTTATAAGTGGGCATCAAGAGATTCATCCCATACGTCTGCGCTACCATTAGAAGCATCATCTGCATCTTCCTCCATTGAAAGCCATATATATATTTCCGATGTGCAAAACGGTCCCATTCGGTCATTGTTGGATTCTCACGTTCCTGTTTATAACAACGACAAACGGTTATTTCCGTTTTTACTACTGATTACGTAGTTGATATTAGTTTCAAAAGGATTGCATACCTGACGAATGAGAAAAGGCTCACGAGATTTAAAGGCCATGAATTTATTTAGGTTAAACATAATGTTGAATGAGCTCCCAGAAAGCTTGCTTCCTTTCAAATCTTGTAAACTGAAATATGCCTCTTCCTGTAAGGCGTACATTATACATAATTGTGTGTGTTGATAGTCCTTTGGATGGTTAGTAGTCCTAAATCTCTCAAAATTCCACTGTGTGTGTTGATAGTCCACCTACATATTAACATTACATAGTTGATTTGTGAGTTCTAACTAATTGTGGTAACGATTTTTCCAGTTAATTTGATCTCTTTCCTGAAATAATGTTTATTTAAAAAAAATTCAAAGTTTCCATGGATTATCAAAGCTATTTCAGGAATCTACCTATGTGTTTCTTATGTTTTAAAAATTCCATGATAAGACTCTACCTCAACATTCGTCTTGCAGCATAATCAAAATCCCATAATCAAAATTATTTGGACGAAACCATAATCAAAATCAAAAAAACGCAATGAGATCCACAAAATGACGCACCAAATAAATCCCCAAACAATAGACCATATTAAAAAAATCCCCAAACAAAATGTTGAACACAGAAATAAAATGAATCACTAACCTTGTAAATGGGTGATTTTGATGCTAACATCAATTGACATCCTCTTAGATTATGATCAATGGTGTTTGTTTATCAATTTAATCATATTATTTAGTTGATTATAATTGGGGTTTTTTTGTGTTCATAATAATTGGGGATTTTTTGATAGTGAGGAAATTGAATAAGTATAATTTGATGCGATTCTTGTTTAGATGATTAATAGTTGCAGATATCACTATTCGATTCGAATGTTGTTTACACGATTGATTTTTTGTGTGGTTTTGTTTGTGAATGAAAAAGAATGAAAAAATAAATGCCGAGTGAATGGTAGCCCTTGATTATTTTTTGGGACACGTGTCTTTTTTATAGATTTATTGTTTCAAGATTAGTTCCCAAAAAGCGTATTTTATATAATAGGTAGATAGATTGGTTTGGTCATCAATAATTGTGTGTCTTGTTGTATTTTATTAGAATACCCTGCAAATCAACTGTGAACCCTCGGGCGCACCCGCACGCTGTCTGGCTTCCATTCAATCCCCTATGTGCAAAAAATATTTTTTTGTCCTTACAGCCTTTAGTTAACTTTTGAATTTAATATTTAGCAAAAAAATAAAATTCATAAAATTGATATAACTCTAAACATACATAATTGTTGGCATATAAACCACCGCTGACAAACAAACAATCACCATCTTCATCGCCGACATAAAACCCACCATTGTTCAGGCAGAAAACTAACCATCATCAACAATGTTTCCGGTATTGTTCAAGAAGGTTTTAAAGATTGGAAGGTCATGACTCGAGGAACGGATAACATGTCCTAACAACCGGTGTAACACTTGCAGCAGGACTAAATAAATTCAGATAAATGACCAACCACACTTCAAGCCTATGTGTATCCCAGTATATAAACCACTGTAGTAAATAAAAGAACAAGAGATATCCATTAATGAAGGTAGTTACAACTAATAGCTCCTCCGCCACCTTAAATAACACATTACAATGAATTTGATGCATCGTGGTATGGTGGAAACCGGGCCTTTTTGTTCTTGCTCTTTAGTCATACAAAGTAATTAAAGTCATAAATTTACATACAGCTTGATTATACCTATGTTTTGGCTTGAACATGACGTATATACACAAATTTAAGCACACTGGAGTTGAGATAGTTGACCTTTCTGCCATTCCAGCTACCGGAAAGGTATTGATACTTCGGATTTTAAGCTAGGAAAGGGTGGTTCACAAGTCACAACAAAGCAATGAGCCTAACCATCTCACGCGCTATCTGATTTCTGTAACCTCACTCCCGCACAACGACCTTAATTTATTCAGCCGCAATTCATGAGGCTGCACACCAGCCACCCTCATCCGATAAAGGAACTTAATGGCTTCAACAAGGCACCCGTTTTGTACCAGACTAGTCAGCATAGCATTCCAACACGCACGATTCCTCCTACTTTCATTCATATCAAAAACACTTTTCGCATCATTCATCAACCGAACTTCCCATACATATGAACCAACCCACACTGCACATAACTCTTCGAATCCAATCCTAACTTAATCGCATTAGCATGAACTTGTTCGCCGCAGTTTCCATCATCACATAGTTTAGAACAAGCACTAAGCACACTAGATAACGTAAAACTATTCTTCCTAACACCCTCTTTCCCCATCTCATTAAAAACCTCAAAAACCTCACGAAACCGTTCCTCCTTACAATTATTAATTGATGCTAGCCGTCCACACCACTACATTTCTCCTCGAACCAATCTGATCAAAAACCAAATCCTCGTCTTAAAAACACCCAATCTTCCCATAAAAACTAATCCACGAACTCCCCACAAACAAATCACCTCCATACCCCGACTTCATCAACCACCCATGAACTTGCTCCCCAAGCTCCACATTCATCGTCTCCCCACACGCTTTAAGCACACACACCATAATCCAACTAACCGGAAAACTCCCACAACTATACATTATATGCCGAAATTTATCATTTACAAACAGCCTAATCACTTCTTCATACTCTCCATTATCAGCATAACCTGCAATCATAATCGCCCACGAATTAAAATCTTGTTTAGACTTTTCATCAAACACTTTACGCGCATTATCCAAATTCCCACACGAAACATACATTATCACACCAAACTCAATGACAGACGCTTTTTACGCGTTTTTGTCATATGGGTATTTACTAAATCTGATTCATTAGAATCTTGACACTAGGTGCATTCTTTTATTAGTGAAATGTAGACCGCATCGGGTACGGGAAAACAAAGCGTGTCGAGTAGGCGTAAGATATCGGATGGGGTGATGGTTGTGATGGGTTTTGGTTTTAGGGTTTTGACGGGTTTTTTGAGGAGGATTTGAAAAGTGGGTAAGTTGGCGGGAAGGTGGTTGTTATGGTGGTTAAGGTTATTGTTGGGTTTATGAGGTTTAGGGTTTAAGGAAGTTGAAATGGGGATGAAATTTAGTTTGAATAATCATTTGTGTGCTTGTGAGAACAAGGATTGGGTTTGACTTTTGTTGGTTTTATATTTTGGGTGGCACTGTCGTTCACTATTACATTGGTCGGTCAAAGGTTTTGATTGAAAAATTTTTAAACAAAAAGAGTTTCATATTTTAGAAGAATCAAATGCGGGCTTAAAAAAGAGCTTCATATTTTAGAAGAATCTATCTTATGAAAAAAAAACCCATATTTGTCGCACAACTTTATAAAAGCTTTTTTGAGAGCTCAAGTTAATGTAATTTAATTGAGCTTATAAAACAAGAGGAGCTTACCAAAATACCTTTAACAAAAGTACATCATTATACTTCTGCAAGAAGGCCTCATTAATCATTAATTATTCTATCTAGTTTCTTTACCCCCTTTTCAACTTAATATAGATTTTTTGTTCATTTAAAGTGATGACAAGAGCTTTTTAAATCCTCCATATCAATACAATTCACAGTCTTTTAGATCCTGCATATCACTTGTAATATGGGAATCACCAGCTGAGTGTTCATCCACCTTTAGAGTAACATCTAGATCCCCCATCATAGCCTAAGGATTGCCCAAAGTAATATGATGGTGAGATATGAGTTCCCTCCATAAGTCTTTTCTTTCTCTTCCATTATTCCCAGCATAAATGAAAGAAATGAAACTTCTAAACCCTTGTTGAATTGTTTCCCTTCCAAAGTAATACACTGTGCTGCCATATGAACCACCATGAGATAAATATCATCACCATTCGAGCTAACAATAATTATGCATCCCTTACTATATTATAATGTTTATTTCCCCATGATGGGATTATACAACCATGTCTCTTTATATACTGATGAGACAAAGACTATCTATGGAAACTTCCTATAATTTAGGGATATGACCCCAATCACAATTAATATAATCAATCACATAATCAATCATAGCTATTCTTAAGGTGTCAAAACAAACCATGATAAATGACAGCTTATACTCCCCTGCAGTTTGAGCGGGAGGTCTTCGAATGTTCAGACCGGAGCGAAACTCAAGAAATAAAGTTGTGGGGAGACCCTTAGTAAAAGTACCTGCATACTGAAATCTATAAGGGACATGAAGCACACAAACTTGACCGGAAGCAACATATTCTCGGACAAAATGAATATCAATCTCGATGTGTTTAGTACGCTGATGCTGAACCAGATTAGTAGACAGATACACAACACTGACATTATCACAATTGACAAGAGTAGCAGTAGAGAGAAGAGCATGAAGCTCAAGCAACAGATTCCGAAGCCACGCAGTCTTAGCAACAACATTTGCAACACCTCGATATTCTGCCGCACTAGAACGAGACAATGTAACCTTCTGTTTGGCAGACTAAGACAACAGGTTATCACCAAAGAACACACAATACCCGGAGGTAGACCTACGAGTAACATGGCAACCAACCCAATCAGCATATGCATAATATTTAATACCACTTTCACTTGAGATTGGGGATGTCCACAAATCAGAGTGAATAATATCAAATACAAACCCAACATTCGAATCAGAACTGTAAAAAGGAAGCCTAGTGTGTTTGCCTAATTGAAAAGCATGACACAAAGTGGACAACTTTGTTTTATTATATGAAATAAAACAAGAAGACTCTAAACGACGAAGCACATCTTCACTCGGGTGTCCAAGGCGTATGTGCCACGTGGTGGGGCTCAATGAAAGCAGAGCAAAGGTTGTGGTAGAGGATGCTTGTTGAGTGACTGGGTATAGATCACCGGTACTATCACAGCGGAGAAGAAGCCGACGGGTCTGGTAATCCTTCACAGAAAAACCATAAGCATCAAACTCAACAGAAACATTATTATCACGAGTAAATTGTCGAACATAAATCAAATTTTTGATTATATTAGGTGTGACAAGAACATGATGAAGGTGAAGGGGTTTATGTGGTGTATGCAAAAGGCTATGGCCCGTGTGAGTCACGGCAAAAGGCTATGGCCCGTTGCTAACAAATACATATTTATACAGGCTTCGATTGCTAAAAGAAGCGAGCATACCTGTGTTCTCGGCTAGATGAGAGGACGCCCCAGTATCCATGTTCCAATTTGGTACTTGTAGAGTCATCGTTTAAAACGCTTGTAGAAGCATAGTAACCTGAGGAAGATACATTGATGACATAGCATAATTTGGAAACATCATACTCCCTCTTTGTTGAAACTGAGGTGCTACAGTATATGTTGTCGAGCCAGGTGGGCCATGTTGGGTCAGCGGTGTGTGGCTGCCAAATTGAGCCGACTAAAAGGGACCAGTAGGACCAAAAGCATGAGGCTGGGCATGCATGTGAGACTGTTAGACTAACATATGGAGTGATTGGGCTATTGGTAAACAATCTAGGCTGGTATTAAAGTATACATATCCCATGTGGGTTGGTTGGGCCGAATAAAATGGTTGAGGGGATTGGCTTTGGGCCATAATAGTTTGACCAGAGGTGCGAGTATTACTATTATTTTTAGGCACCATATTTGGGACATTCTGGGAAGTACGGTTCGTTGAGGTGGATGATACCCGACCTTGTGTAGTCGAACTCGTTGAAGGAGGACGAGGTCGAAGGTCATTCGCACCATGTACAAACTTACATTGGGCTCCGTATGAGCAAGAACCACGATGAAAGTTGCGACACAAGTCAAAACCCGACGTGCTCATAGTGTTTACCTTTTCATGAGGTATGGTAGAAGCAACGAGTACCATAGGCGAAGATGATGGAGCATGAAGGAGTGAGGAACTAACCGGTTGATGGGACATGTCACTTTCTTAGAGGAGCATCATCGACCAGAATTCATCAAGGGTAGGAGCTTTTTCCCGAAGACGAATGACGCGAGCGGCATCCGGATACTTGCTTTGAATTCCGTTTATGGCATAGGTCACAAGACTAGAATCTTTCACTGGTGAGTCGAGGTTTGCAAGGCGATCCGCCTTTGATTTAATGTCTTTGAAAAAATCCGTGACTCACGAGCTTCCGATAGTCATGTTACAAATTTCATTATCTAGTTGTGTGACTCGAGCATCTTTATTATTGTGAAAAAGATCCTTGAGTCACTTCCAAACGCCATATGCGAACGTATCACCATCAGCGACCATCTCCACAAGCTTAGGAGAGATAGTCGAATACATCCACATGACAACTAATGAGTCGTTAGTTTCATGTAATGGATCAATAGTAGATGGCGTTGTTAGTACAAAATATGCTACCGGGTATGAGATGGTTTAAGATTGCTTGTTGGGTCGTGCCAGCAAGCTATCTTCGGGTTGGATCTTGCACTAAACAAAGTAATTAGATGACTTCCTGCACAATTAAAGGTAAACCGTTAGCCTTACCATGTGGATGGACCCTACGATTAGTCTCTAACATGAGAGTAAGAACACATGTTATCAGAGGTATGTGTGTGTATTGGGAAAGGTGAGAAAATCATACCTTTTGGGGTGTCAGAAGACCCTCTTTTATAGGTGACTAATCACATTAAATGCATATTAATGTAGGATTGAATGTTGACTAATCACATTAGATGCTGATAGGATGTTGACTAATCACATTAAATGCTGATCGGATGTTGACTAATCACATTAAATGCTGATTAATGTTGCCATATCCGGGCCAAGGCCAGGGTCCACATGTGATTAGTACGGTCCAGGCCCAGAGGCCTGTTATACGTACTATACATCATCAAGTCCCCCAGTCTAGTATTTTTACTGCGTGCGGCATTTGTTATGCGTGATAAATTTTGCTAGACTCAAAATTCTTTATTACCGAGCTTCTGCCATGATCGTTGCCTTCTCTGCGACTCTTCTTTAGCCTCGTAGGTGAGATATGTAAGACGTATCTTTTCTTTCTAAACCATGTCATTATATCTGGTTTTGGACCGTCTTAATCATGCATATTATAGGTTGCACCCATATACATGTGTTGGGTGATGGTGCTCAAATGTTTGGTTTCTCGTGTTTGAACGGTAAGGACACCGTAAGAAGAACGATTTTTCTATAGTCGGGGTAACACTATCATTGGCCAAGTACCATTCTTGTTCATCTCTTAGGAGGGGATGATGAGAAGAACTTATTAGGATGGAGGTGCTCTCCATATATTGTGTGATTAGATGGGAAAAGGTATGTCCACCCTACATCAGCATGTATTTGCTTATGATGCGAATAATAGTGCGAATATTACATTTGTCTTAAGATCAATAGAGAATGTACTTCCATGACTGGGTTAATTATTAGGTTACCCATCCTGACATATTATATTCTTCTCAAGACCAACAGAGAACGTACTCCGTGGTTGGGTTAATTTTGAGGTTACCCGTCCTAGTGCGGATATTGTATCCATCTTAAGACCAACAGAGAACGCGCTTCATGGTTGGGTTAATTTTGAGGAACGCAGTTGTGTACTGGGTATCACGGATGGCGCCAACTTGTTAGTACAAAATATGTTACCGGGTATTAGATGGTTTAAGATTGAACTAAACAAAGTAATTTGATGACTTCCTTCACAATTAAAGGTAAACCGTTAGCCTTACCGTGGGGATAGACCCCACGATTATACTCCAACATGAGAGTAAGAACACATGTTATCAGAGGTATGTGTGTGTATTAGGAAAGGTGAGAAAATCATACCTTTTGGGGTGTCAGAGGACCCTCTTTTATAGGTGACTAATCACATTAAATGCATATTAATGTAGGATTTAATGTTGACTAATCACATTAAATACTGATGGAATGTTGACTGATCACATTTAATGCTAATTAGATGTTAACTAATCACATTAAATGTTGATTAATGTTGCCATATCCGGGCCAAGGCCAGGGTCCACATGTGATTAGTACAGTCCAGGCCCAGAGGCCTGTTATACGTACTATACGTCATCAGGCGTGGTGGTGGGAGGGGCTTTAAGATGGTGATGTACTTCATAGGTGCGGCAAAAATGTTGAAACAAGGCACTTCATGAATTGTAGTTTAGTTTGTCAAGATCAAGTGGTGTGGGGATACACGCCCTAATGCTTGCAATCGAATAAGCTTTATCGATTGGTTGTTTGGATTATGAAGGTGGTGGCGTCTCGCCCGTCATGTTGCTATGCCGAAGGAGTGTAGGCAAGCAAAAAAGATAGTGCGCAGGCAAGCAAGTCGACTGTTTAACACAGTCGAGACAAAGAAAAAATAAAATTAGGGTTTAGGGAGGATCAATTAAGAGGAGGTTGTGATACCATATTATAATGTTTATTTCCCCATGATGGGATTATACAACCATGTCTCTTTATATATTGATGAGACAAAGACTATCTATGGAAGCTTCCTATAATTTAGGGATATGACCCCAATCACAATTAATATAATCAATCACATAATCAATCATAGCTAATCTTAAGGTGTCAAAACAAACCATGATAAATGACCGCTAATATACTACACTTACTCATATAGAAACCCAATTGCAGCCTCCAAAAGTCATTTCACAGACCTTACTCAAATTCTTATTACTCAAATGAGATTCTACGAGTGCACAAACACTTAAATTATCCTCCACTATCAAATTCCTCATTTCTTTCTGTGCTTAAAACTCTAATATTCCATGATCCTATCTTTAACTCCACAATAACTAACATAATGTAGAATATTCCCATAAATTCCTTTCACATCATTCATTCCCATATTCACTCCAATACCAGAAATGTCTTGAAATACATCCTCAACAACACAATTACTTGTAGATCCCACATGATTAACAGTTTTACCTTTGTCCACCAGCAGTTCCCATCTCTTTTTAAAATAAGCTAACATGTCATAACTCCAATCCTATCCTGGGATTCTTCAAGAGTAGGGTATTTTTTCATTCTTACAAAATCATCAACAAACTTATTTGAGGTTTTCTTCATTTATAGAATGTTGGTTGTTGTGTATCCTAGAACAGGGTAAAGATAATCAATAACCTAGCTACGTACCAAAGATGGTTACCGGATATCACTTGGAATCATGTGATCACTTTCCAAAAAAGATTATTCGACCCTATGCCTAGGTATCACGAATACCTCCTTGGGATAAGACCAAGTGTTTGTTCTTGTTCTAGACACAGATCAAGAACCCTGTATTTCTATGTGTTTATGTCTCTGTTGTGTTTTTCATGCCTCACATGCAATATGTGATCCCCTATTTATAGGAGAATACTCAAACCCTAGTCAAAGGAATATGGAGAGATTATAGGATATATAATCCCTTCCATAATTAACCCTTTTAATTAAGGATATAGTGGTTACATGACCATATTAAACGTGGTCATTAATGTAATTGTAACTTACCATATGAAACGGTCAAACAGTTACAAGTCATTGAATTCATTCCATGTGTGTTTCCTTTTAGCTTCCTGAACCATCAGCTAGCCCACTGAAGAGCATACCCGCTGAAGGCCCAAATTGAAGTAACCCACTGATGAGTTAACCAACTGAGGATACTTCCTCCGATAGATAAATCCCTGATGGTATCCTTCATCTTACTCCTCAAGGAGTTACAAAGCTGAAGCTATCAGTCCACTGATGAACATCCTTCAGCGACCCCTGATGAATACCATTCAGCGGGTAAACCCACTCAACTTCATCAGTGACCTCTAAACTTCATCAGATACATGAATTCCCTTTACCACTGTCAGAGTCAGGGTGTTTAATGACCAATAAGAGTACACTCCGTACCTCCAGTCCCATATGCCGGTATGAACTAAACCCTCATTGAACTAAATTTCCTACAATCCTCCCCAATTTAGTACAATCTCTTTGCATGAAAAACAAACCTAAACAAAAAAGTGCATAAATGAAAATGTCCTGAGGATTGAATTTCCATCTTTGTAATTACACATTCAAATATTCGAGAATCAGGGTGTTCTAAGAATTGAACCCTTCAACCCATTTGAATACCTGAAGATAAAAACACACAAGTTTTCAAACACATAAGAAACTCCTGACACTATTATATAGCCATGTGTCCATATCCAATTCATAAATGTTGTAAGAGCCAAAGTCCATACTCCTTGAGGCGGAAAATCCTCAACATTTACATAGATGGTTCCTCTTTATTCATGCTCCTGCTAAGCACTTTTTCAAAGAAATTAACCATTGAGAAGTAATGACTTTATCCTCCTTTATCAGTAGGTTCCAAGCACATCTTTGGGATGATATGTAAATACATGTGCTTCAGTCTACTGAATGTTCAGCTTTCTACATTGAACTTACCTACCAAGTTTTCTCAGCAGGGAGTTGGGTGTCCTAGCATTCAATGACTTAGTTGGACTTTAATCCCATCCCTTCAGCAGACTTTATAATGAAGTCTCTAGCCAGACACTTCGTCAAGTGACCAGCTAAGTTTTTTTGTGACCTCACAAACTCTATAGATACCACCCCATTCATGATGAGTTCACGAATCATGCTATGCCTAAAACCTAAGTGTCTAGACTTCCCATTGTACATCTGGCTATAAGCCTTTGCCAATGTAGCAGTACTATCATAGTGGATAGAAATAGGTGCTATAGGTTTGACCCATAATGGAATTTTAAGGAGCAAGTTTTTCAACCATTCAGCTTCCTTCCTAGCAGCTGCTAAAGCCACAAATTCATATTCCATTGTTGAACCAGTAATGCAAGTTTGTTTCTTAGAAGCCCAACAAATTGCCCCACCACCAAGCAGAAATACCCAGCCACTTATAGATGAATTGTCTTTAGTGTTACAGATTTAGTTGCATCAGTGTAACCTTCCAACACTGAAGGATACATTATACACCAATCTATAGTCCATGGTTTTCTTTAAGTACTTCAGTACCCTCTGAATTGCTTGCCAGTGCTGAGTACCAGGATTACTAGTATACCTGCTCAGTTTACCCACAACAAATGTAATGTCAGGCCTTATACAAGTCATGGCATACATCAAGCAACCAATCACCCTAAAATACTCAAGTTGAGATACAACTTCTCACAAGTATCCATAGGAGTACTAACCGGAGTGCAATCAAAGTAATTGAATTTCTTCAGTACCTTCTCAATATAATGAGACTAAGAAATTGCTATCCCATTACTTTCATGTGTAATCCTTATACCCAGGATAACATTAGCCTTCCCAATGTCCTTTATAGAGAACCTTGATGACAAAAATTCCTTTGTCAGGTCAACCTGAATTTTGTCAGCGCCATAGATCAGCATGTCATCAACATATAGGCAAATGATGACTCCTTTATCGGATTCATCAAATTTTCTATATATACATTTGTCATCTTGGTTAAGTAAATAACCATTAGACAAAACCACTTCATCAAACTTTTGATGACATTGCTTAGGTGTCTGCTTCAGTTTACACACCTTATTTTCATTGCCAGGCATGATGAAGCCCTGAGGTTGGTTCATATAAACCCCCTCTTCCAGTTCTCCATTCAAGAATGTTTTCTTCACATCCATCTGATGAATAATTAAATTGTGAATAAATGCCATAGCAATCAGCAGTCTTATGGTACTAATATGCGCTACTAGAGAATAAGTATCAAAGTAGTCTATCCCAAACTTTTGTTTAAAGCCCTGAATGACCAACCTTGCCTTGAACTTTTCAATAGTTCCATCTACCTTCAGTTTTCTTTTGAAGATCCATTTTCAACCAAGAGGTTTGCAACCTGGAGGTAGATCAGCCAACACCCAAGTGTTATTGCCTATGATGGAGTCCATCTCATCATTAATAGCCTCTTTCCAGAATGTGACGTCCTGAAACTTCATTGCTTCATCAAATGTCTTGGGATCATCCTCAACATTAAAGCAATAGGAGTGTTAGTCAGAGAACTCATCCCTTGTATCTTCAATTAAGTATAATTGAAATTCAGGTCCAAAATCCTTTGTAGTCCTATGCCTTTTGCCTTTCTTAAGCTCAGGCTCAGGTTGCTGAACAACCTCATCCGTGATCTTTTCAGGGACCACTGAACCACCAATATCTTCAGTTCCATGTGGAATCCTGAGGCTTGGTCTAGGGACTTAAGAGAATTTATTCTCATCAAATATAGCATCCCTCGATTCAATTATAGAGTTAATTGAAACTGATTCATTAGGTTCAATGACATAGAACCTAAAAGCCTTGGAATGCTCAACATATCCAACAAAGATGCATTCAATGCCTCTCTCACCCAAAGTTTTTAGTTTTGGATCAAGGAGTCTTACAACTGCCCTTTAACCCCAAACCCTAAGATAGTTCAGGTTTGGTTTCCTTTTAGTCCAGAGTTCATAAGGGGTAATCTTGTTCCTTTTATTGGGAACCTTATTTAATAAATAGCAAGTTGTTAACATAGCATCACCCAGAACCCTTGACTCAGTCCTGAGTAGGACAACATGGAATTAACCATTTCTTTTAGTACTCTATTAACATAGGGGGCAGTCGTTTCATGGATAATACCAACAGACAGAAAATACAGAGTATCCATGTACTCACCTCCCCTATCAGTCCTGAATCTTTTGATCAGAGACTCTTGTTATAATTTAACTTCAGTTTTGAATAATTCAGTTTAAAGGTTTACATAAAGGCTAATTTACCAATACTATTAACAATATTAAGCCTGAACATTTGATTACCCAAATAGCTAAAACCAATAAACACACAAAGTTTAGACAAACTAATTTATCAGATTTAGTTACTTCTTTATAACCACTAATATTTAAAATACCACTTGAAAACATATTTTTCTTCATATTAGGAACATGCAAAACATTAAACAAGAAAACAATCCTTCTAGAACTAACCTAAGATCTACACAACCACGTGGACCAGCAATATTTTTGCTCTTTGGCTTGCCATTATCCTGCACCTTGAGGGACTCCTTAATGCGCAGATGACTACCCACCTCATCAAGAGTTAACTCCTCCTTCAAATGGTTCAAGGTGTGCTTGAAATCTTTTCATGAAGGGGGAAGTTTATCAATGATACATGAAACCTGAATAGATTCATCCATGTTTATCTTGTGTTGTGTAAACCTTCTAAGTATTCCAAGAAGTTCATTGTATTGTTCCAAGATTGGTCTTGAATCAGTCATTTTGTAAATAGTGAAATCACTAACAAGGAACTTCTTACTTGATGCATCCTCTGCCTATATTTGGCCTCCAAAGATTCCTATAGTTCTTTGGAAGATTCAAAGTAAATATCAAATAAGGAATCAGACATACCATTGAGGATTAAACCTCTGCAAACATAGTCGTCATTGTCCCACTTGACCCTCTTCCTAATATGTTCCATAGTAGCATCATCACCACCATCTTCAGGCCCTAGAGTAGTCAGCACATACACCACACTCATGCTAGAAAGCAAGAAGTGCATCTTCTTCTGCCATCTTCTAATGTCCACCCCTTGAAACTTGTCAAGCTTGTCAAAGTTTGAAGCCATGTGTTTCATAGCAGCAACAGCCATTGATTATCTCAAAATAATCTTCTTTGATTGTTGGTTGTTGTGTGTCCTAGAACAGGGTAAAGATAATCAATAACCTAGCTACATACCAAAGATGATTACCGGATATCACTTGGAATCGTGTGATCACTTTCCAAAGAAGATTATTCGACCCCATGCCTAGGTATCACGAATACCTCATTGGGATAAGACCAAGTGTTTATTCTTGTTCTAGGCACAGATCAAGAACCCTGTGTTTCTATGTGTTTATGTCTCTGTTGTGTTTTCCATGCCTCACATGTAATATGTGATCCCCTATTTATAGGAGAATACTCAAACCCCAGTCAAAGAAATATGGAGAGATTATAGGAGATATAATCTCTTCCATAATTAACCTCCTTTAATTAAGGATATAGTTGTTACATGACCATATTAAACGTGTTCATTAATGTAATTGTAACTTACCATATGAAACGGTCAAACAGTTACAAGTCATTAAATTCATTCAGTGTGTGTTTCCTTTCAGCATCCTGAACCATTAGCTAGCCTACTGAAGAGCATACCCGTTGAAGGCCCAAATTGAAGTAACCCACTGATGAGTTAACCCACTGAGGATACTTCCTCTGATGGATAACTCCCTGATGGTATCCTTCAGCTTACTCCCCAGGGAGTTACAAAGCTAAAGCCATCAGTCCACTGATGAACATCCTTCAGCGACCCCTGATAAATACCATTCAGCGGGTAAACCAGCTCAACTTCATCAGTGACCTCTAAACTTCATCAAAGACATGAATTCCCTTTACCACTATTAGAGTCAGGGTGTTCAATGACCAATAGGAGTACACTCCGTACCTCCAGTCCCATATGCCGGTATGAACTAAACACTCATTAAACTAAATTTCCAACATAGACCATGCTTTTTTTTAGATTTCTGATTTTCTTTATTGTGTCCTGCCTTATTACATTCTTCAGTTACATTTTTCACATTTCCCTTCTTATTACTCCCCACATTTGTCTGCACACTTCCCTAATTCATAGTTTCCTTGAATATTTGTTATCTTTTTTACATACTCCGTGTGCCCTCCATTCTTCTTGTTAATAACCTTTGTAAAATTGTTTTCTACCTTATTCCCCTCATTATTTTTAATGATAGGAATATTTTCATTGTTCTCCTTAGGTTTCTTTTGGACAGTTAACCTCATTATGCCCAAACACTTCACATTCTTTGCATATGGGTGGTTTCCAAGCAAAAACCACTCTAATTGTCTTCTTCCCTTTGATCTCATTCAAAATATTTCTATATTACACCTCAATTGTATCCACCAGACCCTTCTTTGCTTCAATTCCCAACAAGACTCTAGCATAACCAACCCTCCCATATCCACTAGTGCACATGCTAGTAGTCATTGTATCCATTAACAATGGTTTATCAATTCTACTAGCTAAAACGTTGATTCTTTTACCAATCCAAGCTTCTGTTGGAAGATTACACAGGTTTACCCAAATTGGAATTTTCCTAGGTTTAGCTTCTATTTGAACTACCAAAGGCTTGATGTTCACCATCCATGGTCCATTTTTAGCTGCATAATTCAACCCTTCCTCATTGTTGAATTAAAAGAAAAATATTCCATTCCCATTCACAAACATCTTTCTCAACCCATAGTTGCTCCACATTCTTTTCAAATTGTATCTCAATTCATTTAAAGTCATTTCATATCTAACAAAGTACCCACACAAAGTTAGCTTCTATCTTAGGCTTCCTAGTTCAATCAACTCCTCATTAAACTCTACCCCTTTATTACCATCTGAATTAATTTCAGTTGGTATGAATTGTATATTTGGCTCAACTTTAGCTTCCTCACGAGGCATGCAGACTTGTGCGATGCACACGAGTTGTATCTTAGTTTTGTGCACATGGGTTGCATATAATGGTTGCTTGCATAATGATCCTGTGAAACATTGATCTGTTAGTTTAACGATCTATACTTTGAAAATTAAATGTGCAATGTGTAGGTACATAGTGCGAGAATTATTTGACATATTAGATAATTTTTTAGGCTAAACATCATTCTGCGACTACCTGAGTTTTAGGCTTAAGTTTCAGCATTGTATAATACTGGCGTTGGATATAGGTTGCTAAGTTGGCCACGCATACCTGGGCCTTGTGTGTTGGTTGCATCTAACGGGTGACCGATCATGAAGTTTTTAAGATTTGGACTGTATTTTTGACTATCTATTGAAAGTTGAGTTCGTAGAATGGTACGCATTAGTTTGTATCTCTGATGACACGAATGGTATTTTTTAAACGGTCATTTGTGCAAAGCCAAATATTAAGCCCGAAGGTTGTTAATGAAAGGCATGCTTATCTCGAAAACGATATAATGTACAATACGTACAAATATTCCAGATAATATATATGACGACATTATAAATAAATTGAATATTGCTTGCATGGATCTAAAACAAAGACTAATTATAGTTATATGTGCACGTCTCTTTCATCTCTCATTTATTCACATATACATACAAATAAAAAATCTGAGATTTTTATATGACTATGGTAGTTTAGAAAAATATTTAACATAATACGTGTTTTTAAATTTATTTAACTTAATATATATTTTTTTACTTTTTTCTTATTACAAAGTTATGAAACCTCATTAAGGATAAGCTCTTTTACAGCGAATCAACCTGCGCATCCATAACCCTCAATGTGTTATCCAATTTTTGTGACATCTAAAGAATACAGATTAGAGATAGAACAAAAAACATCGGCCATCATCCCCATTTCTTAAGCTTTCTTCATTGCCGACTCCCTTATCAATGGTGACTGTATGATGCATGACATGATTCTGATATCGTTACTCAACTGGAAAAGAACCAACAACTATCGAATTCTGAAATTTTTGTTTTGTAACTCAACTTAATAAAACCAAAGAACCTAAAACTTATTTTGAAGCTTCTAAGTATTCTCACTGGATTGATGCTATGAATCAAGAAATAGATGCTTTGCTTAGAAATGGTACTTGGGAATTGGTTGATTTAGACCAAAAGTAGAAAGCTATTGAATTAAATGGATCTATATAAAGCTAGATTGGTTGCTCAAGGTTTTGGGCAAAAGGAAGGAATTTACTATGAGGAGACTTTCTCTCATGTGGTCAAAATGGTTACTGTTAGGTGTTTATTGAATATTGTTGTGTCAATGTCTTGGCCTGTTTTCCAACTTGATGTGAATAATGCTTTTTATATGTTGAATATAGAAGAGGGTTGGTTTTTATAAATCTCCAGAAGATATTTTCTTCTGACAAAAAGGTTTAAAGACTTAAAAATCTTTATATGGATTAACAAACAGGCTCCAGAACATGGAACGCAAAGTTGACTTCTACTTTTTGAAAATGGGTTTAGTCAGAGTAAATCTGATTATTCTCTTTTATACAAAAGTCTGATAAGGGGATGTTTCTTGCCTTGTTGGAATTATGTGGAATGATAATATCAATACTAGGTAAAGAGTGTTTTCTAGAGATTGAGAAGTTTAAAGTTTTTCTTAGTCTAAATACATGATAAAGACTTAGGGTAAACTTAAATTACTTTCCTTGGTAAATAAAGATGTAGATATTGATAAAGGTATTTGCCTCAATCAGAGAAAGTATGTTCTTGGCCTATTATCTGAGTATGGTATGCTTGCTTGTAAACCTGCAAAAACTCCTCTTATGTCTAAGCTTGTTATTTCTAATGAAGCTAGTGATAAAGATCCTTTACTTGAAAATATTACTGATTAATAGGGGTTAAGATGGGCGGTGAGAAATTAATGGGCATGTTGATTTACTTGAACAATACCTAGCAGATATTTCTTATGCTATGCATTTCTTAAGTCAGTTTATGCATTCTCCTTTGACTTCGCATCTTAAGATTGCTTTTAAGATATTAAGATATCTCAAGAGTTGTCCAGGTTTGGAAGTTCATGTTACTAAGACATCTGATATGTTTCTTACTGCTTATTCTGATGTTGATTGGGCTAAATGCATTATTACAAGGAAATATGTTACTGGGTAATGTTGTTTTCTTAATAACATTCGTCATGTTTCTTGGAAAAGTAAGAAACAAAATACTCTCTCTAAATCTTCAACTGAAGCAGAGTATAGAGCTCTTGCTTTGGTAACCAGTGAAGTGATTTGGATTTTAAATTTTTTAAAAGATTTGCAAATAGAAAATCTTTTGCCTGTTTCACTTCATTGTGACAACAATTCTGCTATTAAGATAGCTGCCAACCCAATTTTTTATGAAAGAACAAAACATCTTGAGATGATTAAAATTTGTAAGGGAAAAAATTATAATAGGAGTGTGTTAAAAACTGTAAAGGGGATTCTGCAAATCAAATTACAGATATCCTGTACCAAAAGGGTTGGATACATTTTCAACCCTGGAATGGAATTTTTTTTTTGGTAAGTAAGATGTTTACCAGGTAGAGACTAAGGGGGATATTGAGAATACTAGTCCAATAAGTAAACATATATGTTGAGAGCTTAATGTGGTCAATTGTCTATAATTATCAATATAGTCCTTATAAGAATATTGCAAAGATGATAATGATGAAAGATTGAGGGAGAGTTGCTGCCGAAGTTTTCAAATTTATAATGATCGTGGTCAAGCTAAATATAAGCTGGATTGACCAACTAATAGATACTGATCTTTTTTCCTGAATATCTCTCTCTCTCTCTAAAATCGTCTCTCTCACTCTCTAAAGTTGTAAACCCTAGTTTTGTTAGATCATCTTGATCTTGATCTTGTTATTGTTGTAATAGAACTATTATCAATTTAGATAATAGATCCACAACTGAGTAGCAGTGGTGGATAGTTTGGTTGATTGATTACTGATTGAGATCAGTTTTTGTGTTGTTTTTTTATACTCAAATTAAGATTTGAGTATTGTTTGTTAATAAGATTTGTAATTTCTTTAATATTGCAGGTGCACTTGACTATATCATTCTCCAAAACGAGTGAAATGGGCACATTTATTCTGCTCCGGGTTTGATTTTAATTGAGTTTGAAGGATCTCTAAAAGTGACATTTAATTTTTGTCTCAATATAGTTTTTGTACATACTTTCTTATTAATGATCAATAATAACTTATACTTTGTTTCAATAAAATTATTTTTAATGACCGGTGACTGTTAGGCGAATAGATAATTAACCACAAGCCTACAATCAGGCTTGAGTCAGTCATATATTCGTCTAAGAATGACAAATTATATTACAAAAAATCTAACTCGTCTTAATTTTATTGTAATATGATTGATATAATGAAGAAATTTTAACTATATACAATCAGGGGGATTGTTTGAATTATTTTATATTAAAACCCATATCCCCCTACCCGCTTTGCATCATTTTATATTAAAACCCGGATCCCTCTACCGATTTGCATTATTTTATATTAAAAAGTCGGATCCAGGTACCCGCCTTATACCCGAACCCCCTTTTTATGTGATAGACCTGGTTATTTTGTTCTACCTTACCCATCCTTATCTCTCCCTCGTCACCTATCTCTCTATCAGTCCCCATATACGTGCCTTTCTATAAGAAAAAAGGGACATGTGTCCCTCAAATACACTCTCGGTTATATACTTTCCACCGGGTTATTTCAGTAATACGTGTTTTCCATCTGTCTCTCTCTCTCTAAGATGCATCTCTCTCCCTAACGCCGGTACCACCGATTGTTTTTCTTTTTCTTTGTTTCTCTCTAAGATGCATTTCTCTCTCAAACTCCGGTTTGCTTAAATGGAGGGTTTGGTTATCACCCATCTATGTTTTTTGCTATGGGTTTGGTTCTTTGAACGGAGGGTTGTCAAGATTGTTAGGGTTTGATCTTTGAATGATATTCATGTACCCTTTTGGGGTTAGTAAGTTCTTAATTACTGTTTGCATGTTGTTTGATTGAAGTTTGTGTTGTTCAATTGCCTCAATTGTCTAATTCTTCAAAAAATGATGATATGTGTTTTGTTTGATTTGTGTTTTTGAAGCTGTTGTTATTATGAGTTATTTTCATATACTATAAGTTTGCCAAACTATGTTGATAGAAAGAATGCCTAAAAACATTATTAATATTTTTCGACCTCTCTACGTTTTGATAATCACAAAATGTAAAACATTATAAAAAAATTATTCGTAACAAGTATTATAGTATATTTTTCATTTCAAAAATTAAATCACTTAAAGGGAGAGAATAAATAAATGCTTAATGTATTTTATGATCAAAGGAATTTTTATTTAAACCTCACATTTTTTTATAAAAATGTCACAAACATTTTTATAACTTTTACAAAATATTTTTAGATTTAAAATAAATGTTTTATTCAAAATAAATATTTTGAATTCAAATTTTCTACCTAAAAACGGCTAAAAATGTTTCAGAAAACACCTTCCCTGAAAAAGACAAAAAATGGAGCGTCCTGGCTTGGCCGGCCCCTTAAATACACGGGCGGTCCTTTTAATTTTAAGGGGACCGGAACCCTAATTAAGGGGACCGGCCAGACAAAAAGTCAACCCAGTTTGCCTATAAATATTGGACTATTCCCCACTGATTTTCTCACCTTTTGCACACACTTTCTTTCTGTTCTAAATCAGTTTATACTCTCCTTTCATTCCTTTGATCATTTAATCATAAAGCTTTATTTCCAAGTGATCCAAGCTTAGATATGTGTTACTTGTGGGTCGAATCGCAAATTTAACCATTGTCCGTTAACCTGAGGTGGGAATGATTTTCCCATTTTTCATGACAACATCCAACAATTTCAACAAACCGCAGCCGTTGGCAATTTTCTTCAAAGAAACCAACCATCCAATTTGGCAAGTCAAATGAGACCACCGGGTTTCAATCAACCGAATGTTCAAAACAATCAAGGTAATCAAAATCGATATTAAGGAACCAATTCTAATTTCAACCAAAACCGTGGAGGTAATTTTAATCAAAACCGTCAAAACAATCAAAATCAAGTTTACCAAGCACCACCATACCAACCACCAACAAATCAACCTTTGATTAATAAAGCTTTACCTCCCGTTTCACAAACTCAAGGTATGTCCAAAACGGATTTTGAAAGTTATGCTAAAGCAAACGATACGAATATCAATCAACCGAATGTTCAAAATAATCAAGGTAATCAAAACTGATATCAAGGAACCAATTCTAATTTCAACCAAAACCGTGGAGGTAATTTTAATCAAAACCGTCAAAACAACCAAAATCAAGTTTACCAAGCACCACCATACCAACCACCAACAAATCAACCTTTGATTAATCAAGCTTTACCTCCCGTTTCACAAACTCAAGGTGTGTCCAAAACGGATTTTGAAAGTTATGCTAAAGCAAACGATGCGAATATGAATAACTTGCAAATGAAGTTGGATAATTTTCAAAGAAACCAAAATGATTTTCAAAGAGTTTACAATGATTCTCAAAAGAAACAAGATGATTTTCAAAAGATGATGCTCAGTTTCATGCAAAGCTATCACACCAATCAACCTTCAACTTCAAGTTCTTTACCAAGCAATACCATTCCAAACCCAAGGAATGAAGCCAAGGCAATTACAACTCGTAGTGGTGTTTCATACGATGGACCTCCAATTCCACCGCCGGTGGTGGAAAAGGAAAGTGAGGTGACAAAGGATACGGAGCTACCGAGCACCGAAGACATCCAACCTCCTCCATTCGTCCAAGAACAAACCAAAGACAAAGAACCAATCGAAGAGCCTTCTTTCGTTGCTAACAAAGCCAAACCTAATTTGCCTTACCCGTCGAGACTCAACAAACAAAAGATTCGTGAAAAGGATGATATCCTAGCTTCAAAGTTTATGGAAATCTTCCGTAATCTTCACTTTGAGCTAAGTTTCGCGGATGCTCTCATTCATATGCCAAAGTTTGCTCCGATGTTCAAAAAGATGTTAAATAATAAAGACAAGTAGATTGAGTTAACCAAAACACCGTTGAATGAAAATTGTAGTGCGGTTGTCCTAAAAAAGCTTGTTAGGATCACATAAATGGACCCAAACAAAGAAGCTTCGGTCACTCGAAGATGCAAGACAAAAGTCTAGCTCGAAAGACTATGTTATTTAATGTTTATTATGTATACGGGCCAAGATGTAAAAAGCCCAAAAAGAAAGCCCTCAAAGGCAAATCCTCTTAGTATAAATACACCTAGTTTAGTCAAAAATTAGGTTAGCTACTTCATATTATTTTTCATCTTTAGGGTTTGTAGCCACTCTTATTTTTCTTTCAATCAAAAGTTCTTTATTGTTTAATCTTTGGTGTCATTGATCTTGTGCTTAATCCATGAAATGATCTAGGGATCCTACAATTGGTATCAAGAGCCTACAAGATTGATGATTGATTTGGTTTGTTATTTTTTTTCTCTTCTTGTTTCGAAAAAAAAAGGGGTTTATTTGTTTTGATTAATTGTTTGTTGTTTTGATTCTTGATTCAAATCTAATATCAATCAAACCATCTTGTTAGAATCAACGATCTCGTGATTCTCTTTTTGTTAATTTCTTTTTTTTGGTTCGAAAAGTAAAAAAATGGAGTGGGGATCGAACGAGTTCTAGTCGTCACGCACCGAACGAGTGTATTCTTAGGAGGATCGATCTAGTGGAATTCAAGGTTGGACCGAACGAGGGGAAAATAAAGACAATCGAACCAGTTTCAACTTTCTAGGATCGAACAAGCTTCAACGAAAGGATCGAACGAAAGAATCGAACTAGACGATCGATCGAGTGGAAAACAAAAGGATCGAACGAGCTCAACTCCTTAGAGAAACGAAACTTAGAAAACCTCTGAGGACGATACGAGTATACTTTCCTTTTCAAAAACAAACCTCTCGAACGGGTGGATCGAACAAGCTGATCGAACGAGAGGATCGATCTAGCCAATCGAACGAGCGGATCGAACCAAGCAACCGAACAAGCTCCTCCCTTGGTGAACCGAACGAGTGGATTTTCAAGTTTGGACCGAACCAGTTTTATACTTCAAGGACCGAACTAGCAATCCCTTTTGAATCGAACAAAAACAAACTCAAACACAAATTAAACGAATCATCAATCACTTGCGATCAGATCATTTATAAACTAACTTATTCAATGGCAACCAATGAAGAAACAAATGCAGCGGGTACCGATACTCGTCCACCTATGTTGGTTGAAAGTGACTACGATTCTTGGAAGATTCGTATACACAGGTACATTCGAGGCAAACCCAATGGCAAGCTGATATGGAAATCCATCCAGAATGGACCTACACCTCACCCGATGGTCACTGATCCTCCACCTACTGATTCTACTATTATGCCCGCACCTAGGAAGAAACTTGATTCTGAATTCAATGAGGAGGAAAACAAACTTGAGATGGCTGATACTCAAGCTGAAATCATTCTTAGTCAAGGTCTTCCCAGACACATCTTCAACAACCTCAATCAAACAAGCACTGCAAAGGAGATTTGGGATAATGTGGAGATGCTCATGCAAGGATCAGGTAGGACTATTCAACAAAGGAAGGAAGATCTGTTTGATGAGTACGAACGCTTTCGTGCTATTGGAAACGAATCAATTCATGACTACTTTGTGCGTTTCCACAAGCTTGTGAATGACATGAAGATTACTCAGCTCGAAATCCCTACTCATCAGATGAACACTAAATTTGTCAACAATCTTCCAGCCTATTGGGGTAAGTATGTGACTAATGTCAAACAGAACATGGATATCTCAACCACACCTTATGTTCAGATCTATACTCATCTCAAAGCCTACGAGCCTCATGCCAAAAAGACTCTCAAGAAACAGGAGCAGTCTACAAGTATTGTTGATCCACTGGCCTATGTTGCTCACACCACATCTGCACCTGCTCTTTCATCACCCTCAACTCCTAGTCCTCAACCTACTGCTCAGTCTCCGAATGACGCTTTGATGGCCACTATGACTCAGATTGCTAATCTCTTAAGTGGTTTCCAAAAGCAGTTTCCACCCACTAACAACCAGCTCCGGACTTCCTCCAACTCAAGGACTCATGCTACGGTGCATGATGGTCACATTGTCACTGAACCAGTTCAGAGGAAGGCTCCAGGTAATAATGGTAATACAGATACTCGAGGCAAGAAGGTGATATGTTACAACTGCAGAGGAGAAGGACATGTTGCTAGGCAGTATACAGAACCCAAGAGAAAGATGGACTCTCAGTATTTCAAAGATAAAGCTTTACTGATGGAAGCTAAAGAGAAAGGAGATGTGTTAGATGCTGAAGCTGAAGCATTCCTCGCTGATGTGGAATGCACTGCACCTTATGATCAACCTCAGGCACTAACTACAACAAACATGTTTCAAGCCGTGACAACCTTAGTGTCTTTCTTGCTATCTAGTATTGGTTTAGACCAAGTCCCGTGGAACGAACTTGACTTACCCGACTTTACTATGATTGAACGAGTATACTTGCTCGTATGTTTTGTTGGTAATTTCATTTGTCTCGATTATAAATGTAAAACTTACACCCGACCAACCACATCAAGTTTTTGGCGCCGTTGCCGGGGACTTGTATTTTATTCCTGTTTTAATCATTACAAAAGGTAGCGGAAATATTTAGTTAAAAATTAGATGGTAAATAAGTAGCCATAGATAAAAAAAAAATTCTTTCAGAAGGTTGCCTGCCGGGGCGGCACAACACCTAATACAGAAAAAAAGAAGTAAAGTAAAAAAAATGAGCACCCTGTCGGGCGGCTAAAGCACCCAGCCGGGTGGATAAGGCACCCAGCCGGGCGGCTCGGGCTGTTCTGTTTAAAAAAAAAATAATTTGTTTTGTTCTACATTTTTTCTTGGTTAATTTCGTGTCTCTTTCTAAATGCTTATGAAATAGTAATTGAACTTATGATTTCGTGCGGTTTAGTAAAATTAAATAAAAAAATAAAAAAAAATAAATATATAAAAAAATTTCGAGCACCCTGCCGAGCGGCAGACGAGCTATGCCGGGTGGCAGGGAGTGTTATGTGAAAAAACTTTTCGAGTTT
>BQNB010052308.1:0-40559 GCA_026074375.1 Tanacetum coccineum
AAGTGTGTGTCTATGATATGCTTCGGGCTTAACTAGTTAACTGGATATTGCCGATGGTTTATTGATCGTGTTGACTAGTAGGTGAATCTAGATAATTCAACAAATAATGTTCTTATTTCATTGGATAGTTGGACAAGTGGACTACTAGTGTATAAATTGTCATTAAGTAGTAAGTGGGTAAAATCTCTATGAGCTAGGGTTTAACAAGATCACCATTGCTTTAATCCCTAAGATAAATTATAATCAGCAAATAAGGATGCTTTATGCGGATGCTTTAATTGTGACAGAATTAATGTGTCTAGGTCTTAGGATGAAGTCCCGCCTAAGTCTAAGAATGATATGCCTCTTCGAGATAAGTAATCATTGCACTGAATAAACAAACCAACTTCTAATCGGATTAACGATGGCTAATACAGTTTTCTATTATAAGGCTCGATCGCTCTTTTAACTTCTGTTAATTTGCTTGTGTGGGTTAAAGTGTCTTGAATTGATTGTAGTCACCAACCAAACCCGTACCAATCTCTCAGGCTGAAACCCCCTTTTTACCTATTAGAATTAGGATTAGAACAAACATAGGATTAGCATAGGTTTGACTTATATTAGAATTGACTTAGATTAGATAACCAAGATATAAAAAAATTCAGAGATTTAACCTCACTTCAAGTGTTCGACACTGTAACACCCCCAAATTGGGTCGCAACGAAATATGGGTTGGGGGTGGTACTTCATAGATCAATAACACAAGATATATATAAGAACGACCAAAAAGTCATTTAAAACCGATACATTGGATTTAGCAAAGTATTTGTTACAAAAGCCCGAAGCTTCACTTGTTCAAAGTACATATTACAAAGATTCTAGTTCATAACAAATGTTTCCTAAAATGCAATGCAACCAAATCTTTAATGCATGACTTCCAAAATAACGACCACCAATGTATCCTTTGTCTTGTACCTTATGGTCTCTGAGGAACGTTGCTTATACGTCAACATATTGTTGAGTGAATTACTGGTTTGTAAAATGTATAATGTAGGACCGCAAGATTTCCATGATAATGCAACGGAATGCAAACATCATAAAATGTGATTACCATTTTCCTAAGCTCATGACACTGAAAGCTAGTAATGTATGAATTGCAATGTAAATTGCCAACATACCCGTGATGATGTTCTAACCCGCAACATCCTATGTCCGACATGGTATACGTTCGTTGTCCGATAAACCAGCACAGTGAGCATGACTCACCCGAACGGGGATGTCAATCCCAAATAGATCTATTTATAACATTCGCGCTCACAATAGTAATTGACAGTTCATGATAATGGGCTCAGAGGGTTATCGCTACTTAGGCAAACACGTAATCATAAATGTGAAATGTCCACTTGCGTCATCATTATAAAATGTAAAACGTGGGGCTATGAACTCACCTTGTGTGTATGATAACAATTATATCACAGAAAATGCGTCATGATAATGACCGAATGCAACCTAATCCAATATAGGTCGTATAAGTACTAAGCATTTTGAACAACTACTACCATATATAATTCTATATAGTTGTATCACCATCTAATTGCGTTTGTGAAATCGTATTTATAAAGTTAAAACGTTTATAAATATTTCTTTAGTAAAAACGACGTAACTTTATCGTTTTAAGCTCGTTTCTTACGTTTCTTATGTCCACGCTTTCGTATTAAGTGAGTTATTCAAAAGTAAGAACATTTTTCATATTTTTAGTCCCGTGATGAACAGTGGTTTTTTACTGTTCATGGCAGTTTATAAATTTATTTTTATAAATTTAGCTATCGTAAAACCCGTAAATGTTCCGTATCTTATTCTTTTATCTCTGTTTTAATGATTTCTTTTCTAGCAACATACTTCGTAATTAAAAGTTTTATCAAATTAATGATGTTTTCAAAATGTTCATGTCTGAGATGAACAGTAAATTTTATAAAAATAGTTTTATAAAAGATGTTTATTCGTCGTTAAACTCGCCATAATTCATTACTCTTCGTTATTAATCATAAAATTATGATTCTTAGTGTTTTGGAATCCTAAAAAAATATGTGTGATTGAGAAAATAGAACTTATATATCAGTAGTATTTTTGTAACTTGTTTTTATAAATTTCGTTTTATAAACCGTTAATTATCGGTATAATTGTAAATTCGTATCTCCTTCGTTACTATAAATTGGTTTTTTTAAGAGTTTCTTACTTTTTAGAATCCTAATGGGGATGTATTTATTGTATAAAAATATATAATCTAATGGTTAAATTGCGAATATTTAAAACAGAAACTTTTGAGCTTTTTGTTAAAATATGTTTTAAACTTATTTTGTAACTTTTAAGCTTAACCACCTTGTTACAAGTCCATTACAACACTCCTTATCACATGTATTACATTCCTAGGGTCCTTAATTCCATCATTCTCCTCAAAAATGTCAAGAATCATATGACTCCCATATGTGTACATACTTAGTTGTTCATTAATTTCATAAGTATACATTTTTGGTAACTTATTTATATAAAATTTTTATACATAATCAATAATTGTAATCACTTATACATCCATTTATAAAATGATATGAACATTAATACAAGTATATAAAAGTTCACACCAAATATAACAAGGGTAAAAATCCATTTTTACATGTAATTAAGTCCTTAGATGGTGATCAACTACATAAACACATATATATGCATAAGAATCTTAAATAAGAGATTAGAGTTTTAGATAACATTACATATGAAGTGTGGTGATGATACAACACAATATAAACCATAGTTGAGATGGACATAACACAAGCTTGCACTACAAGGAAAGAAAACCCTAGTTTTTCATAGAAACCTAACTCCTTTTTCTTGCTTTAACACCTTGTAGATGCTTTAACCCAAAAACTTTAAACACCTTTCAGGGTTATTTCTTAAAATGATGTAGGAATGTCTGTAAATGTTTTAAATAAAATTTTGTATGGATTTGGTGGTGGTTTTATGTGTGCCGTGGGTAAGAGAGCCAAAAAGGGAGAGGATTTTGTGTTTTCACTTAGTAAATAAAGAGTGTATGTGTTTACTGACATTCGTTTAAGGCATTATTTAAAACTAAGACTAGTCAAATATGGTCATAGGAAAGTCTTGGTCAAAAACACATAAGGCTTTATTAGTTGGTGATGTACAGTGTCTAGTTGGTCATATGTGTGCACTTGGTTCCCAAACAGAGAGATCTCCATGAAAAAAAAAATTTTTTTAAAAAAGGGGGGGGGGGGGGGGGATTTAAAAAAATTGTCATGCAATAGATATTTTCTTTGGTTCTACCCTCTTGAATCCGACCATATATGTATATATGTGATGATTTTTTGTAATTTTTGAGCATTAGGTATAATTGTGGGTATTTGTTGAAGCGTAGGAAAGTTTTGGTGGTTCCGGGTATGCCTAAACGAATTTTATCGTGAAATGTAAACACTTTATGAAAACCAATAAAATTAAAATGAACCAAAGTTAATAAATCATCCTCAAAATAATTACTTAACACTTGCCTGATTAAACATTAATTGTTTGATGCCCCGTTTTTTACATTGAACGATTATTTTTAGCTTACGTGATTTAACCTTAAACGTTTACGATGTAATGCAACGCGTACATATACTAAAAATACATAGTGAATTTATTGACGACGTACAATGACCCTAAAAATGGGGTGTTATAGTCTTCCCCCATTAAATGAGCCTTGTCCTCAAGGATTAAGACGCGACACTTGACGACGGTGCGGTCTTTGTGAAGAGGTTCTTTTGTGGAAATTTCTTCCGGATATTGGTTATTTCACGTTTCCCATGTGAACCTCAGGACCTCTCCTGGAGTTCCATCGAACCTTGACAATTGGGACCCGGCTTTGCCTCAACCGTTTGACTTCATGATCCTTGATTTCGACCGGTTCCTCGACAAAATGAAGCTTGTCATCAATGTATAGTCCATCTAACGAAACGACTAATGGTTCGTCGGCATAGCACTTCTTCAAGTTGGATACGTGAAACATATTATGAACCTCCTGCTCAGCTCTTCATGGAAGTCAAGCTTGTACGCAACGTCTCCAACTTTTACCACACCTTGACAAGTTTCCCAACCACATCTAGGTGTTTAGTTCCCCCGTTTTCCAAAACGTACTACTCCTTTCCAAGGAGAAACTTTGAGCATAACTCTATCTCCAACTTGAAATTCCATCAGCTTATGCTTTAAATCGACGTAACTCTTTTGCCGATCACGAGCAGCCTGAATTCTCTGCTTGATCTGAATAATTTTCTTGGTCATCTCTTGAACTATCTCTGGACCAGTGAGTTTAACTTCTCCTCAACTAGGCCCAACAAACAGCGGTGAGCGACACTTTCGAATGTATAAGCGCTTTTTAAATGGATGCAGTTAATGCCTAGCGTGATAGCTTACTTGTTATATGAGAGAACTCGACCAATGGCAAATGGTTAACCCAACCCTTTCCAAAGTCGATCGCACAAGCACGTAGCATATCCTCGAGAGTTTGAATAGTCCTCTCGCTTTGTTCGTCGGTCTGAGGATGATATGCAGTACTCATATCCAAGTTAGTACCCAAATCCTTCTGAAGTGACCTTCAAAAATTTGATGTGAACCTCGGGTCGCGATCACAAATGATTGAGACATGTATTCCATGCCTCATAACCACCTCTTTTAGGTACATTCTTGCCAACTTTTCCATGGGATCAGTTTCCCTCATCGGTACAAGGATGGCAGATTTAGTGAGTCGGTCAACAATCACCCAAATGGTGTCATAACCTTGTGATGACTTAGGAAGCTTCGTGACAAAATCCATAATGATATTGTCTCACTTCCATTAAGGTATTTCGGGTTGTACCAACAATCCTGATAGCCTTTGATGTTCAACCTTGACCTTAGCACAGGTCAGACATTTGCTAACATAGGTGACGATGTCGGCCTTCATATTAGGCCACCAATATAGCTTCTTCATGTCTTGATACATCTTATCAGAACTAGGATGGATAGAATATTTTGACCTATGAGACTCGTGCATGATCATAGTCCTCAAGTTGCCATAACATGGTAACCAACTCCTGCCATTTAAGCATAGAGTTCCATCCGTGCGGGGTTCTAACTTTTCCGTTCTAAGTTTCTCCGAATCCCTTGAATTTTCAATTAACATACCTCCAACATCTTCGTTCTTGATGTTCTTTGGTTTTCGTGCTTCAGTCTGAGCATTCAGGATTTGCTTAGGAATATCCAAGTTAATAGTCATGACTAAGGCTCGAACTCTTAATGGCTTTATTCGCTCTTTCCTACTCAAAGCATCAGCAACAACATTTGCCTTTCCCGGGTGATAACGAATCTCACAATCGTAATCACTGAGCAACTCTAACCAACGACGTTGCCTTATGTTTAACTCTTTCTGATTAAGAATGTGTTGTAAACTCTTATGATCAGTGAGCATCGTACACTTGGTTCCATATAGACAGTGTCTCAAAATCTTAAGAGCAAACACTACTGCTCCAAGTTCCAAATCATGAGTCATATAGTTCTTCTCATGAATTTTGAATTGGCGTGATGCATAAGCAATCACCTTATCTCTTTGCATCAAAACATTGCCCAAACCTTTGATTGAAGCATCGCAGTATGCGATAAAATCTTTGCTTCCTTTAGGTAAAGCCAGAATTGGTGTACTACACAACTTCTGCTTCAACAGTTGCAAATGTTGCTTCTTGTTTGTTACCCCAAACGAACATGACCTTCTTCTGAGTAAGCTTGGTTATTGGCTTGGCGATCTTCGAAAATCCTTTAATAAATCTTCGGTAGTACCCAGCAAGACCTAAAAATTGACGAATCTCACGATCTCCGTTGGCATTTTAGGAGATGCCCAGTCTTTAATGGATTTGATCTTGGCGGGATCTATGTGAATGCCTTGACTATCAATCACGTGTCCGAGAAATTATACCTTAGGAAGCTAAAATTCGCATTTAGAGAATTTAGCGTACAACTCCTCTTTCTTAAGCAGTTCCATAATTGCCTTAAGATGTTCTTCGTGTTCCTTCTTGTTCTTGGAGTAGATAAGTATATCATCAATAAAGACAATCACAAATTTATCCAAAATGGCTTGCACACGCGGTTCATGAGATCCATGAATACCGCTGGTGCGTTCGTCAAGCCAAATGGCATAACTTGGAACTCATAATGACCATATCGAGTTCTGAATGTCGTTTTCGGAATATTCTCTTCTCGTACCCAAAGCTGGTGATAATCTGATCGCAAGTCTATCTTAGAATAAACACTGGATCCTTGTAGTTGGTCAAATAAATCGTTGATCCTTGGGAGGGGATAACGATTCTTCACCGTTAACTTGTTCAGCTCTCAGTAGTCAATGCACATTCGAAACGATCCATCCTTCTTCTTGACAAACAAGACCGGAGCTCCCCAAGGTGAGGAACTAGGTCTTATGAAGCCCTTATCAGAAAGTTCTTTCAGTTCTCTTAACAACTCTTTCATTTCGAAAGACCCAATCGATAAGGTGCCCTGCTACGGTGAATCACCAGTAACAAATCGATTTGAAATTCCACATTTTCGAGTCCATATGAATACCCGGCAAATCCTCAGGAAATACTTCAGGAAAATTTCAAACGATCGGTACATCATCAAGTCGCTTCTTCTCTGACTTGTCTTCAATCTCCTTTGTAGTAACATGTGCCAAAAAGACAGGACATCCTTTTAGCATGTACTTCTGTGTTTTAGTGCACGAGATGATGTTTAAACGAGTCTCGTTTCCCTGGTTACTTCCGTCACCGAGAACGATTAGAGTTTCATTTCCCCAGGCGATGCGAACGATCTTCTCGGCACACACAATGATCGCTTGGTACTTCACCAACCAATCCATACCAATTATAGCGTCGAAACTACCAAGTTCTACGGGCATTAAGTCTATGTTGAATGGGTGGTTCAGGAAGTTTAATGTACAACCCCTAAGGATAGTGTTTAACCCAATTATTCTCCCGTCGGCTAGTTCAACTTCATAATAGTGATCTAATGCAGTTGGTGTTATATCAATTTAGGAGCTAAATGCAGTAGACACAAAGCTTCTATCGGCACCAGTATCAAATAAGACAAAAGCATAGCGGTTGTTTAGAAGGAACGTACCCGTCACGATGTTGGAGTCAGGGTTTGTCCCTGCACAGCCTACCGCATACACTTTCACTGGAGCATTGCCATTTCTAGCTTGGTTACCGCGGTTGTTGTTTTTCAACTTTGTACAATCCCTCTTGAAGTGTCCTTGGGCTCCACATTCATAGCAAGTGGGTTTCTGACCTGTCCCAGTGCCCCTTTAGTTGTTAGCAGTGTTGGCATTGGCGGTACTCCTATAGTCACGAGCCAGATGGCCAACTCAGTTGCACTTGTGGCATTTAGGAGCACATGGACCATCATGGTGATAGTTGCATTTAGCGCATAGGGGTTTAGATCCCTGATTCTTCTTCTCACCAATCCCGTAAGTGTAGGCTTGGCCAGGTGTTCTGCTCTGTTTTTTGTTGTTGTTGTGGTTTGTTGGTGTTAGTCATCTTGCTTTCTCTTTCATGTCTGACGTTCAGTCAAAAGTGGGCAGATTTTCTTATTCCAACAGCTCGTTGCTATTTTCAATTACTCCTTGCATTGTCTTAGGCTTTGATGCTACAACACATCCGTGGATCATGTCGGCAAACCCCCGACATAAACTCTCATCTGTGTCAGACTCTTCAGGGAAACATCTTAACACACAGACAATGCCAGTTCCTGAAAACGTGGTTTAACCCATCACGTTGGTACCTTTCACTTTCAAATTCCACAACTCAGCCTCTAGTTTCTTAATCTCGACCCTCGGGCAGTACTTGTCAGACATCTTCTTTTTCAGTTATGTCCAAGTCATTGCATACGCAACATCATGACCAACAGTCCTAACATGGGAGTTCCACCATGTTTGCGCACTTCGAAAGAGTACAAGTGGTAACTTGAGTTTGGTTCTCCATGAATGCATTTGCTTAGTACTTGAACACAAATTCCATTTTCTCAAACCATTGAATCAATTCGACAACTCCTTTCGTGCCCTTAAAATTCAGAGGTTGGCACTTCATGAAGTCTGGGTAAGTGCACTCTCTAGCAACTCGTTCCGTCCTTCTAACACTTGTTCCCGAAACATGGTTGTCATCGTCATTCGTGCTTCTGTTAGCATTACGTGCTGCCAAAGCGGTAGTAACGCCTTGGTCAATCATTGCCTGAAGCTGGGCATTAGTGACAGTTGTGGTGGTGGTTGTTTCTGGGGCTGTGTTTGACCTCATAGCCCTTTTTGGTGCCATTTTCTTCAATCACAAGAAAATATAATACCCTTTAGATTTCACAAAATCATAACCATGACATGACATATACACAATAAGTAATAGATAATCACCATCACACAGTGAATAAACACAGAATTGAAGTTAACAATGTGTAAGCTAAATCGCCATCATTCATTAATTAATATTATCGAGTTACAGACAAGAACATAAAACCACCGTTCCCTATATAAATGGAAAACATACATGATTGGTTCAGATACAAAATGATCACAACGATTAGGTTACAAAAATATACAACCTAAAGCCATACTAGCCGGGAATTACCCGTAATACTTAGTAGGCTGTACAAAATAACTAGCCATAACAAGATCTACGAACTGCTACCAGCCTCCTTTGGTGCATCAGGCTGTGCCGGACCTTTAGCGGGTCCCTGCTGCCTCTCAAACTCTGTCATCTAGGTATGTAGTCTCTTCAGCAGCTTTAGTGCCTCAATGAACTGTGCCTGTCTCCTGCGGTCCGCTGCCAGCAACTTTGTAATCGCCACCTGTCTCCTGCGGTCCGCTGCCAGCAACTCTGTAATCGCCGCCTGTCTTTTGCGGTCCGCTGCCTGCAACTATGTAATCACTGCCTACTGACCCAATACAGTAGTATGCAGTGACATAACCTCTGAACGTGCAAGATTACTAGCGTACATGGATCGTCCCCAATACTCTTGAGACATCCTAGCCTCTCTCTCCATCAGTAGAGTTGTACGAGCATGTGCACGCCTATCCCTATACAGCATGTTAAGCCGACCAGCCATCAGCTGTCGCTTAGTCTACTCATCATCCAACCTTGTATAGATCTCGTTTGTGTCCTGTCTAACCAAGGTGGCAAACTCTGTCATCCGTCAACCCAACTCTGTATCATCAGTCGCTGGTGCCCCTGCATGGTCTAACACATCTCATCCTCAATGTGTTGGAGATCCCATAACCAACATCTCTCTCTAGATCCCGCATAATCTCCTGTCCATATGCAGAGGTGAAACCAATAGTCCGCCCTGAAACCTCCAGGAGGTCTAGCAGTGGGGGCAGACGAGCTCTCTCCTACCTTATATCTCGGACTAAGAGCGATACCTAACCTCTTCGATGCGGGTAAGGTAACCACGGTCAGTCTGCTCTACGACATTATAGAGTAGATCAAATTTGGTGATGAAGTAGGTAGCGTTATAGGTAATAAGGATGGTTGTTGTCCCGCTGAATGTGGGGTATCTGCTCTGGTGTGGAGATTATGATATTTGGCGGATGGTGAATGGGAAATAATGGGGCCCGCTCGTTAGCTGGATCATCGCAGATCTGTAGCCCAATAGATAAGTAGGACTAACAGGTAATGGTGGAGGTGCTAAAGGTAGTGGTGGTAATACTGGGAGTGGTGATGATACTAGTAGTGGTGATAGTATCGGGGGTAGTGGTGAAGAAGGAATCTGAGGCAGTGGTGATGACCATGGGGAAAGTGGTGATGGTGGTGGACTAGGTATAGCAAGGAGTCTGACAACCTCTGTATCTAAAGGAAGTGATACAAGTGTCTGAGGTCGGATGGATATCTTAGCAGTAACACGGTATGCAGGATGTGGTGGTGGTGTGGCCGCAGACTCGTCTGTCTCAAATGGCTCAGTCTCCTTAGCAGATGGGGCATGCTCAACAACTGGAAAAGAAACAGATGTTGAGTCGACAGGAGGTAGGTGCTCATCCTCCTCCTCCTCAATATCAACATCATCGTTATCCTCGTCATCATCGGATGACTCATCCTCATCATCGTCATCGTCTCCTCCGTCAGCAGGATAATCGGCAGGATCCTCCTCAGGGTCCTCATCATCACCCTCCTCAGGATCCGACTCAGGAACATAACCTGGTGAATCAGCAGTATGTGAGGCAGCAGCAGGCAGTGGCTGCTCCTCTGCTGGAAACACCTCATCCTCCGGTGGCATAAACTCCGGGTATACCGGCTCAGGAACAAACTCTGTTAAAGGTGGGTACTCAGGACCCGGCACATAATCAGGAGATGGTGGGGCCTGAAAAGCAGCTACCACATATGCATACGGATCCTCTAGCATCATGGGTAGTCCATCGACCCCCGGAGATCCGATGTCTAACAACCCTCCAAATGGACTGGATATAGCAGTGTATGTAACCGGAGAATCCTCAGAATCCGACATGGCAGTATCTAAAAATCCAAAATAGCTTATATTAGTATTTAATATAAGACTCTTATAGTAATATACATTTATATCATAACATGTATATCAATCATGAATGCATCTAGTCTAATCAACTAATGCAACAACTAGTGTATGTATGTATGTCCAGTGAAAATCCCTTTGTATGAATGCGGTGTTTGAAAACGGTTATAGTCCAGCAAAAACATTTGACCTGGTTCTCTATAACCTTGGCTCTTGATACCAATCTATAACACCCACAAATTGGGTCGCATCGGAATATGGGTTGGGGGTGGTACTTTATAGATCAATAACACAAGATATATATAAGAACGACCAAAAAGTCATTTAAAACCGATACATTGGATTTAGCAAAGTATTTGTTACAAAAGCCCGAAGCTTCACTACATATTACAAAGATTCTAGTTCATAACAAATGTTTCCCAAAATGCAATGCAACCAAATCTTTAATGCATGACTTCCAAAATAACGACCACCAATGTATCCCTTGTCTTGTACCTTACTGATCTCCTGAGAAAACATTGCTTAAAACGTCAACATATTGTTGAGTGAATTCATAGGTTTATAAAATGTATAAATTATGGACCGCAAGATTTCCCCATGATAATGCAACAAATGCAAACATCATAAAATGTAATTACGTTTTCCTAAGTTCATGACACTGAAGCCGACATGTATGAATTGCAATATAAATTGCCAACATTGCTCGTGAATGATGTTCTAACCTGCAACATCCTATGTCCGACATGGTATACGTTCGTTGTCTGGCAAACCAGAACAGTGAGCATGACTCACCCGAACGGGGATGTCAATCCCAAATAGATCTATTTATAACATTCGCAGCTCACAATATAAATTGGACATTCATGAAAATGCTCAAGAGGTTATCGCTACATAGGCAAACACGTAATCGTAAATGTGAAATGTCCACTTGCGTCCAATTGTAAAACATGCATATGTTTCTCACCCCAAACTTGTAAATCCTTATAAAATGTAAAACGTGGGGCTATGAACTCACCTTGTGTGTATGATAACAATTATATCACCCGAAATCGTCACGATAATACCGAAATGCACCTTAATCAATATAGGTCGTAATAAGTTACTAAGCATTTTAAACAACTACTACCATATATAATTCTATATAGCTACATCCACCCATCTAATTGCGTTTGTGAAATCGTATTTATAAAGTTAAAACGTTTATAAATATTTCTTTAGTAAAAACGACGTAACTTTATCGTTTTAAGCTCGTTTCTTACGTTTCTTATGTCCACGCTTTCGTATTAAGTCGAGTTATCAAAATATAATATTTTCATATTTTTAGTCCCCTGATGATTGGTAACAATCGTAGAAAGACCAGTGGTTTACTGTTCATTACAGTTTATGATTTACTTTTATAGTTTAGTTATCGTAAAACCCGTAAATGTCGTATCTTATTCGTTTTAACTCCGTTTTTAGTGATTCTTGCGAGCACGTCTTCGTAATTAAAAGTTTTATCAAATTAAAGATGTTTTCAAAATGTTCATGTCTGAGATAAACAGTAACTTTTATAAAAATAGTTTTATAAAAGTATTTATTGTCGTAAACTCGCGTAATTCATAACTCCTTCGTTATTAATCATAAAATTATGATTCTTAATGTTTTAGAATCCTAAAAATATGTGTGATCTGAGAAAAATAACCACCCTTATATATCAGTAGTATTTTGTAGCTTGTTTTTATAAAATTTATTTTATAAACCCGTTTGTTATCGTATAACTTGTAAATTATGTATCTCCTTCGTTATAAATCGGTTTTTCAAGTTTCTTACCTTTTTGGAATCCTCATGGGATGTATTATTTTATAAAAATATAAAATCAATGGGTTAAATTTCGAATTAAACAGAAACGTTTGAGCTTTTTGTTAAAATGTGTTTTAAACTTGATTTTGTAACTTTTAAGTTTAACCACCTTGTTACAAGTCCATTACAACACTCCTTATCAAATGTATTACATTCCTAGGGTCCTTAAGTCCATCATTGTCTAAAAATGTCTAAGAATCACAAGATCCATATGTGTACATACTTATTTGTTCATTAACTTTCATAAGTATACATTTTAGGTAACTTGTTTATATAAACTTTTTATACATAAACCATACTTGTACATCACTTATACATCCATTATAACATGATATGAACATTAATACAACATATATAAAAGTTCACCAAATCATAAACAAGTGTAAAAATCCATTTTTACAAGTAAATAAGTCCTTAGATGGTGATTAACTACATAAACATCATATATGCATAAAATCATGAAAATAAAGAGATTAAGAGTTTTAGATAACATTAATATGAAGTGTGGTGATGAACAACACAATCTAAACCCTAGTTGAGATGACAAACCCAAGCTTGCAATACCAAGAAAACCCTAGTTTTTCCAAAGAAACCCTAACTCCTTTTCTTGCTTTAACACTTGTAGATGCTTAACCAAACCTTCTAAACACCTTAGGTTATCTTAAAAATGATGTAGGAATGTGTGTAAATATTGTAAATAAAATTTTGTTTGGATTTGGTGGTGGTTTTATGTGTGTCATGGGTAAGAGAGCCAAAAAGGGAGAGGATTTTGTGTTTTCACTTAGTAAATAAAGAGTGTATGTGTTTACTTGCACTTTTTAAGGCATTATATACCCTAAGACTAGTCAAATATGGTCATAGGAAAGTCTTGGTCAAAAAAACATAAGGCTTTATTAGTTGGTGATGTACAATGTGTAGGAAAGCGTGGTTCCCAAAAAGAGAGATCATCCCATGAAATTAAGGAATATGTCTTACAATAGATATTTTCTTTGGTTCTACCATCTTGAATCCGGCCATATATGTATATATCTGATGATTTTTGTAATTTTTGAGCATTGGGTATAATTGTGGGTATTTGTTGAAGCGTAGGAAAGTTTTGGTGGTTTCGGGTATGCCTAAACGTATTTTTTCGTGAGACGTAAACACTTTACGCAACCAATAAAAATAAAATGAACAAAGTTAATAATTATCCTCAAAATAATTACTTAACACTTTCTTGATGTAAACATTTAATTGTTTGATGCCCGTTTACATTGAACGATAATTTTTAGCTTACGCGATTTAACTTAACGATTACGATTTAAAAGCAAACGCGTACAATACTAAAAATACATAGTGACTTTTGACCCTAAAACACGATGTGTTATAGACACTCTACTTACCACGAATCTACCACCAACCGGGTACATTGCCTGTTAAAGTGTTATTTTTGGTTAAGTCGGCAAAATATAAATTTAAAACTTGAATCATAAAAATATACACCACACAACGACACATCAAGGACCATTTTCATGAAGTGTTAAATGTTTAGAAATCGATTCATCCTTTGAGTGGCAGTCCCAATCCTTCTTCTGATCTAGTTGTCGCGTCTCTTTCCTCGTCTCTTACTCCCTTCGGGGATAGCGACTCTCTCTTGGAAGAGACTGACGCCTTTCTTGCTCTTGACTCGATACCACCTGATATTGATAATTGAATATATGATTCGGAGGGAGATATCCTTTTTCTTGAAAATTTTATTAGAGGACAAACCTTCAGAAGCAAAGAAGTCAGAGATCGATCCTCTTATTAGGGAACCGTCTGATACCTTTTTAATGGGGGACACAGAAATCAAATTCAATCCTCTTAAGGATATTGATGACCATGTTCCAATCCCAAGGGTATCCGAGAAACCCTTGGATTCTCTTGATCCAATTTCAATAACTTTCAATATGACTATTACAAATCCTTTTTTGATTTCGATTATGAATTTACTTTAAATTCAGACAATTTATCTTTAATATTCACAATGAGGAGAGCGACGAGCCCGAAAACGTAGACTATAATGGATGAGGTGCAAATTCATAGCTCACAAAATACCGCACAAATCTCACCTCCGAACAAACAATTAACATTCGATATGACCATGCCTAACCCAATCCTTACCTTAACATGATTTCATTATGGAGTTTTTTGTTTTTATCGTGTTTTTGACACACTAGGCCTGAAACAATTCTCTTGTTTATCATACTATTTTAGCCTTGACTTTCGTAAGGAATACCTCAAATTTCTATCATTAAATAGAACCCTGCTAGGAGACGAAAATGAAGTATTTGATCCTGGAATTATCATTGGTTATGTTGAATCCAAAGTTTGAAAGAGTTCCTGTTGGGTTTACAGATTTTGATGAACAAAAGAGCACAGAATAAAACATAAGGGCTAAATCGTCAATTCAGAATTCTACAAGCTGGTGGAGAATTATGAAGATTTGGTCAAAGATTTACAAGATAAAGTTATGAAAGTATTTAAATTATTTAATTATTTCCTTGATCTTATTTGAGTTACTTCCCTTTGTAGGTATTGATCACTCTCTATATAAAGAGATCATTGACATAGGTTTATCAATCCCAAAATACAAAGAACACTCCAATGAGAGTCTAAAACTTGTGGTGTACACGTTTAGTTAGTATAGATTAATAGTTAGTTAGTTAGTAGCTCCAAGTTATAAAGTTAGGGGAAAGGTAGAAACATATGAAATAAAGAAAAACCTTAAATATAACTTTGATTCATGTTTATTATTCCGTTGTGCAATTTATCAATCATTGTTATTATATCATAGATGAGTCTTAATAACGATCTCACAATTGGTATCAGAGCCTGTGGCTTGCGGATAACTAGATCTACAAGGTTTTTTGGGTATGTGTGTCTTGGATGAATAAGGACGAGACAAATCTGATTGGCTATTTGGGAAGTTAGGGTTTTTGCACACTTTAAAGCGTCGTCTTTATACTTAAAAAAAGACGAATATGATTATTTTTGTTTGAAGTCGAGTTTGGTGAATATTAGGGTTTATTCACAAAACCCTAAATCTGGTTACGTTTTTGGCAAACCCTAATCTGACAAAAACAAGAAATCATTTATTTGTGTATTCAAAGCCAAGATTGAATTAGTTTGGTTTGATTTATTAAAAAGCTATAAGATACTCAGTCAAGACGTGCTAACAGAAAGGTTTAGTACTGCCAGGTATGTTTCGTGATTGTTAGTACTGCCAGTTATAACGTTTCTGTTGCCATACAAACTAGAGCAATAGTAGTAAATATGTAGTGGCTGCTCAATACAAAACAATACTACTGCCATGAAGATGAGTTTATACTGTTAGTTTATTTTTAGTACTGCTATGGTTAATAGTTAATACTGTCAAGTATTTGTTAATACTGCCTGTTTATGTTAATACTGCTGGTTAATGACTTCATGCTGTTATTGAGCCAAAAGGAAGGATTACTTGTGCCTGCTAACGAATGTGTATGATATATATTTTGATCTTGGGATCAACAAGGTAAAAGCAGTATGTTTGCATTTGTGAAAAAGAAGCAGCTTCATGATTGTTTTTGAAAAAATATGGTTAGTACTGCTGGTTTGTGATTAGTACTACCAAGAGTTAAAGCTGCTTATACACTTAATACTGCTACTTGGTTATTAGTACTGCTAGATTTGGAAAAGTAGTTACTACTATTCTTTTGGTTGTAACTTATTAAGTTAATACTGCTATGGATTCAAGGATAGTTTGTACTGCTAGCTTTAGCAGCTAACTGATACCACAAACATTGGATCTCGGACAAAACAAGAAGCATAAGTTTGTTGGGTGTTTTACTGTTTAGATTTTAGATTTGGTTTAAATGTTCTTAACAGATTACAAAGGCTCGTATTATTTGGATTAATTGATTACGAAGATGGTTATTATCACTTATTTGAAGATGAAGTGGAATTTCACGGGTTTGTGTTCTTATCATATCTCAAATGGCTACAAACGATTTAGAGATAACTTGTTCCGTGGCGTAGAAATGAGCTAATGAGAACGAAGACTGTCAAAAATCTAGCAAAGGTGTGTGATTTTTTCTTAATGGTGTGCTCAATGCTCACATTTGCTATCACTTTGGTTATGTGTCTCATAAAAGATGAGGATTTTTTTCAAGAGGTTGCAATCTACTTATATTTCACATATTTATTTATGAGTTTGACGTCACGTGGATAGTACAAGATATAAAACAAAAGTTTGGGTTATTCTACTTCAGCATCAAGTTCATTATACTTAGTTTTCTTCATCAGTGATCATTTCATAGAGCCTACTAATTTAAAGATTCCAGAAATGGTTAACATACTGGTTTTCAGGTGAATCTAGTGTTCAAATGTTTAAACCATTTACAAGCAACATCGAGGTGAAGGTTTTTACTAATTGCTAGTCATGTATACTACTGCTAGTGTGATTTCTACTACTCAAGTCATTTTTCATTATTGTGCTTAATGGTGGATAATTTTAGGTGCATGAAGGCTTGGATTAAGGAGTGTGATATTGGTTTGTAGTGGTCAAAGATCAAAGTTGCTTATAATTTGTGTCCCCTAGTTGGATTATGACAAAAGGAAGAAATGTAACATGTACAATTGGCAACTTGTAGATCCTTTGGTGTGGCATGGTACAAAGGAGAAAATCATAAGTTAAGGGGAATCAGTTTACAATGACTTGGTTTCATTCAGGGAAGGATCCTGAGATCTCCATCTTCAGGGGAAGTTTGTTCAAGAATTTGTTTGTTTTGTCATCATCAAATAGGGGAAGATTGTTGGGTTTACAGATTTGATGAGACAAAAGAGCAACAGAATGAAACATAAGGACTAAATCGTCAGGATCAGAATTCGTACCAGCTAGGGAGATTATGAAGATTTGGTCAAGATTTACAAGAAAAAGATTATGTGAAAGTATTAAATTAGTTTAATTAGTTTTCCTTATCATATTAGATTTTACTTCTTGTAAGGTCTTGACTCTCCCTATATAAAGAGATCATAGACATAGGTTTATCGTATCCCAAAAATCATAGAACTCTCCTAATGAGAGTCTAGAAAATGTGTGTGTGTACACGTTTAGTTAGTAGTTAGATTAATAGTTAGTTAGTTAGTAGCCCCAAGTTATAGAGTTGGGGGAAAGGTGGAAACATATGAAATAAAGAAAAACCTTGAAAATAACTTTGATTCATGTTTATTATTCTGATGTGCAATTTATCAATCATTGTTATTATATTCTAGATGGGTCTTAATAACGATCTTAACAGTTCCACCAAAGATTGAATTGTCCTGCCCGTTTGAATTTAATAAAAAAATTAATTTTGGGCGAGTCAAGCTAGTGACTCATTAATAAACAAGCGCTTCTCGGGAGGCAACATGTGTTATCTATCTATTTTTATTTTTATTTTTTATTTTGAATAAGTGTGATCTAGTATGAGAATAAGTGTGTTGTGTTTTGTTGGTATCCGTTTTGCTCGCATATCATGAAGACTACCGTGCTTGTTTTCAATCCTCCAAAACTCAGTCTCCGATTATTTACATGATTATATCTAGGGAAATCTTATATCCTGATCATATATATATATATCTGATACTGTTTTCCCTTTCACACTTGGAATTTTTAAGCAATTTTCGTTCTTAAGTGTGCAGGTGGCACCCGATATTTTTGAACATTGAGGCTAATGTTTAGTTCTAAGTGTGGGGGGGATTTTTGTCGAAATGATCATACCTGTGCTTGTCTGTGTCTCACGCAACCCCGTTTTAACCTAAATATTGCTTTATTTTAGTATTTTAAAAAAATGATAATAAAAAATGAGTTAAATAAGTAGGCCCGTAGGTTAGAACAAGAGAGATTCTGACTTGACCGAGAGCACTCTAGCTTTCCCCTTAGCTTACGAGACTAAGCGTTTGCAAGACTTAAAATGTTTGCAAAGAACGAAAAATGATAGAGTTGAATATAAGTTAGATGCTAAGCGTGGAGTAGTTGGATCTCTTTAGAACTCATAGAGATTTAATTGTGGCTTTTTGCTCCCATCAGCTAAACAAATGAAATAAAATAATTTTCAATAAATAAAGTTGCTTTGGTTTTTTCGATTCTTAGTTTTAATCCCTTCTTAGAGATTCCTTCTGATGAAAGTAAGGTACACATCGAGGTTTTGTCAGTGTTGTGGGGAAATAGGCTACCGATTCCTGACGGTTCGCTCCCGTTGTCTAGGTAGTTAAAAGACCACAGGACTCAAAATTTGGGTATAATAAAATGTAATAAACTGAAGCCGAAATAAGACTATTGTTTCCTGACGGTTCACTCACATTGACTCAGTTGTTTTAAGGGTGAAAGTAATAATAATAATAATAATCCCTAGACGATAAAAGTTTTACTGTTGCCTGACGATATTTTTTTCCGCTCCCGTTGACTCAGAATTCAAAAAGGTCGAGGAAATTCTCGAGGTCGAAATAAACTATTTGTCACACCCCGGGACAATGGCAGAAACTCAGAATGCAACATATAATGATCAATCACGTACACAAGATACAAGATAGAGAAAAACTTACATGCATAAACTTCAAGTTACGAATACCATCAACCTCGAACAACCTCGAGTGATGTCCCAAATCACAATCAATATCCATATCTCTATAACTTATAATAGCCCACATGGGTCCAAATCCCAACTTAACCAAGAAACATCCAAATACTAAAAAAATCAACAAGCAAGCAAGACTTCACATGAAAAATCCACACGAGATACTTCTAACCTTGCCATCACATATCACCAATTTATTCCTTTTTCACTTCACCTGAAAATGATACTCGAAAACGTCAACAATAATGTTGGTGAGCTCGTAGGTTTGACTTTAACCCAAAAGTTGTGCCAATATTTCAAATAGTGGACAATAGTGCAATATGACAGTGAATATATATGCAAACAATTCCTAACATAGCATCCCCGCTAGTCAATCACCATATATCACTTACGCACCTAAAGGGCCAGACAGCTGGAATGCACTATAATTAGGGAGCAGGACCACACAAGCAAACCTAGGTTAGGTGACCCATCCGCTCCAATAATCACACAAATACTGGGTAGGCGTACCCATCCGATCCAAACAATCATACAAATATTGGGATAGGCGTACCCCTCCGATCCAAACAATCATGTAACATATAATATTCACATAGCAGTCATAAGCACATATCTTGTCCCAAAAACAAAACCACATTTCGCACAGTTCAATTCAAAACAGTTCAAAACACATTTAGTACAGTATGATCTTTCCCCAACAAAACAATAAAAAGTGGGGCTACGAGAACTCACCTCAAGCAAGTCTTTAGCAACCAAATCTCAATCACACAAGCAAATGCAACGACGCCCGCACACAACCTAGTCTAGTTAATGTCCCAATTTAATCATCCATTTCCAAAACAATCTTCACGTTTGATGCATAAAGTTTAGACACGTTGTACAATTACCCAAAATAATTTAGTGGTGTGATGGTTGACGACATATCTCCACAATCATATCAATCTCATTACTCGGTAATACATACTTATACTATTTAAGGAAAATAGATAAGTAATATAAATAAATATTTATAATTAATAATTATAAATATATCTCGACAAGTCCATTCGGTAACCTTAGTCACTCCAAAATAATCATAATATGGTTGATAATGAAACTTTTTCTCATAATAAACATATCGGAGAAGTTTCGAGAAAAATCATATTTTTCGTCTTTTAGTGAATTTATTAAATAAATAAAAATAATTAAATAATATTTTATTATTTAAAATCAAAAATCATGTTTTTAGGAAAAATTTTAAGTATAACTTTTTACAAAATTTCGACATGACCCGTACTCTTACAACATTTTCCAAGGTTTCAAACCTTATTTTTTAACATTTTTCACCAATTCGGCACTTTTTGACAAAAACTCCAAAAATCTCAATCTTTAACGTTTACTAAACGTTTTCCCAAAATATCGTTCAACATCACTTCGTAAACACATTTTCACTTTCAAAAGTCCATCAAAATTCTCATAACGACTAAATATCGTTTATTGGGTAAGGGTCCATTAAAATATTTATAAGTCCAAAATACGATCCAAGTCCAAAATCAAGGTCCATTTACATACATAAGCATATACTAATAAGTAGAAAATAATCCGGATCACAATAAGCCCTCACATTAAGCCATGGCTTAAATGAACTTATTGGGTCGTGAGCCCATATGCTCAAAAATACGTATATTAAGCTTAAAAATAAGCTAGTAAGCTACGTATCGCATTGAAAAACGGAAAAAAGGATATAATAATTCATAGTTTGATTTATAAAAAAAACTATACCACAAAGTAAATTTGATTGTGAAATGATATTCCAGACAACTTTTCAGTTTTACCAGAAACCTGAAAACAGTCAAAAAGTGACTGAAATGCACTCGCAAAAATTTTGAAATCAATATGTACCGACTCAAAAATAATTAAATTGATATATAATTATCACTTTTTATTAAATAAAGATAGTTAATAAATTATTTAATATTTTTATGCAAAAGCGTTTATTTAAAAACGCGAATGTTCAAAATAAAGTTTCACTTGTATGGACAAAGCATGCCCGCGACACCAAAGGGTACCAAATAAGAGATAAACATTTTTTTAATATATATTTTATAATAACATTTATAAAATAATAGTCGAGTGAATAGTCATTTTCGTTGGAAAAACTATTTGGAAAACAATGGCGCAACTTTCGCATTTTTATTCGTCCGTTAACTAGCCTAAACGAGTCCCGAACCATTATTATATAAAAATTACGCATTGGGTCCTTCTAGTAATATTTACACATATAACCCTCATCTATTTGCGACTTGCCACTTCATTTTCAAACATTGATATATATAAGTATGAGTCATTAGGGTTTCCACACTTTATAACTCACACACACACACACACTTATATTTATCCGGTGCCTACCACCACTTCCGGCCATCTTCGCCGCACCACAGCCGGCACACCTCACCGCCACCCTCGTCACAACCTTCTTCATTCCACCTCACCACCATCCTCATCATCTCCATCTCTCACTGCCACCACTAAGCATCTATGCCACCAACCGCCACCACCACTCCAACAGTTGCCGACGCACATCACCAGGCATACATCTCCAACCGACAACACCACATCACCTTCTCCTTCCATCGCGCCTCGGCCCTGCAGGGGTGTTTGGTTCGGTGGTTAAACAGACCACACCACCAAGGGTGCGTCTGGTTCATTTTTATAAGCACCAAAGGGCGGGTTCGATGTGTTCATAAGCACCAATGGGTGCGTTGTTTTTGTTCGTATACACCCAACAGGGTGCGTTTAGGTTGTTATAACACCATAAGGGGTGCGTATGGTTTTTCCCAACAGTTAAGGTGCGTTGGTTTGGGTCGGGTTCGTGGGTTCACAGCCGGGTGTGTTTGATTGTTCTACCAACAAGGGTGCGGTTGGTTTTACAAACCACCAGCCATGGGGTGCGTCGGGTTGGGTCTATCACCACAAGGGTGTCGGGTTTGGTTTGCAACAAAAGGGGGTGTTTGGTTGGCTGCCAAACGGCACAAGGGTGCGTTTGGTTTAACCGAAACAGCTAGGGGTGTTTGTTCTTGGTTATTAACAATTAGGGTGCATTTGATTTAGTTGTAACCTGATTAGGGGTGTTTGGTTTTAAGGTTAACAGCAATTAGGGAGTGTTTGGGTGAGCAGGAAGTGCATAGGGTGCGTTTGGCGTAACAGAATCCGTTAGGGTGCGTTTGGTTCGGCCTTCGGGTGCGTTTGGAATTGTGGTCAACAACCATAAGGGGTGTTTCAAGCTGGGTTTAACAACATAGGTTGCGAGTAGTTTATACAAATAGATTAATAAAATTTTTAAGATTTTATAAATATTAAAACCAGATCTAAATGGTGGAAATGGTTAAATAAATACTTTATTTATTATCTTCACTTTTGTGATTATAATAACCTTAAGGGGTGTGTTTGGGTTTGCAACACAAATAGATTGAAAAAGGATTAAGTTATATAAATTTTAAGATTGTTAGTTTGTAATATTTCAATAACCGGATAAACAAACGGAAACTATACTTTTCAAATGGGATAACTATTTTAGCAAACCGTCAAAGAAACAATATACTAGATTATAAAAGATTATTTTACATTTTATAACTGTCGACTGGAAATTTACATCATAACCTTTGTGAAAACTTTAAAAACATAATGTGCATGATTTATCACTTTAAAACGTACGCTTACTTTTATGCAAGAATTTTATTTATTTAAGTGGTGATTTCCTAAAAAACGTGTCAAAATTTTGTTTAATCATTTACTCATGTTTCTTAAATAAAATTTGCAAAGTATTATATATTTCAAATTATTCTTTTGATTGTTGGTCTTATTATATAATTCATCAAACGAATATTATAATTTCTTATTTTTTTCATATGTAATATATACGGGATATATTACATACTCTGCTATATGATTCATCGTATGAATTACATATGTTGTTTTTTTTTAATTTATTTATTTAACTAACCACCAAATCTATTGCAACGTAAATCTAAATCATTTATCAACGTGTCCGTGTTGACATAAATCATTTCATCGGAAAACCAAACGCATTATCCAGGCTAGTGGACTAGCTTTGAGATTAGTTACTACTTCTCGGTCCTGAGCTTTCCGGTCTTCCGTTCGGTTGTGAATAAAATGTCTATTCGCAAATCCTCCTTCATCATCTATGTATTTATAGCCCCTCTTTCACTTGTTTTATAATTGCTTTACAAATCTCGGGGGAGAATACATGCTCAACACAACTTGTTTACATATTCGTTTACAATATCTTTTACATACTATTTTACACACTTGGTTTACATACTTGATTTTGCAATTCATTATTACAAACACAAATTGCCTGGTTGATTACAAATTGGTTTACATACTCATTAACATAGCTCGCTATGGGATATTACTTGACTTCATTTTTGGTCACAAATATATGTACTTTACTTTTGAAATGATTACGGATTAGCTTAGGTTGCATGAACTGTGAATCACTTGGAGGGTGAGCGCGAATGTTATAAAATAGATCTATTCGGGATTGACAATCCCCGTTCGGGTGATTAGCTATCACTAGGCAAACGAACGTTATAACATGTCGGATTATGACTGGCTTGGTAGACTCAGGGCCAGCACAACAATTATCGGATCGTGACTGGCTTGGTAGACTCAGGGCCAGCACAACCAATATCGGATCGCGACTGGCTTGGTAGACTCAGGGCCAGCGCAACAACGTTCACATGAAAATGAACACTTACAGTGCCTGAAAAGATTGGCATACAATTAAGTCTACGTAGCGGTTGCATGAACTTAGAGTAATCGTAATCATGGTTTATTACACACAGGGATATTTACGTTGCCTTGAATAAAGTGGCAATACATACTTGAAACATTTTGGTGACATTAAATTGGTCATGCATTCTTTATAAATCTTTGGGATAAGATTGGTACTTTTGGTGACATTAAATTGGTCATGCATTCTTTATAAATCTTTGGATTCCAACATTTACATTATACTTACAAAACTCTATGAACTCACCAACTTTAATGTTGACACTTTTAAGCATGTTTTTCTCAGGTGAATTAGATGCTTGGCTTACTTGATGTGCAATGGAGTCTAAAATTGACAAGATTTCATTTATGGATTTCTACTTACATACAAATGATCAAATCTCGTTGGATTATTTTCAAGCTTTTCATTGTGATGCAATTATGGGACAAATGTTATATCAATTTCAAAGAAATATACTGGGATTGGTGATGATACTGGTAGTGGTGATAGTATCTGGGGTAGTGGTTAAGAAGGAATCTGAGGCAGTGGTGATAACTATGGGGAAAGTGGTGATGGTGGTGGAGTAGGTATAGCAAGGAGTCTGGCAACCTCTGTATCTGAAGGAAGTAATACGGGTGTCTGAGGTCGGATGGATATCCTAGCAGTAACACAGTATGCAGGATGTCATGATGGTGTGGCCGTAGACTCGTCAGTCTCAAACGGCTCAGTCTCCCCAGCAGATAGGGCATGATCAACAGCTGGAAAAGCAACAACTGTAGAGTAGGCAGGAGCTAGGTGCTCCTCCTCCTCCTTATCATCCTCGTCCTCCTCAACATCATCGCCATCATCCTCGTCATCATCGTATGACTCATCCTCATCATCGTCATCATCTCCTCCGTCAGTAGGATAATCGGTGGGGTCCTCCTCAAGATCTGAGTCTGCAATGTATCCTGGTGAGTCGGTAGTAGGCGAGACAGCAGCAGGCAGTAGCTGATCCTCTGCTGGAAACACCTCATCCTCCGGTGCCATAAACTCTAGGTATACCAGCTTAGGAATAAACTCTGGTGAAGATGGGTACTCAGGACCCAACACATAATCAGGAGATGGTGGGGCCTGAAAAGCAGCTACCACATATGCATACGGATCCTCTGGCATCACGAGTGGTCTATCGACCCCTGAAGATCCGATGTCTGACAACCCTCCAAATGGACTGGATACAGTAGTGTATGTAACCGTGGAATCCTCAGAATCTGACATGATAGTATTTGAAAATCCAAAATAGCATATATTAGTATTTAATATAAGACTCTTATAGTAATATACATTTATATCATAACATGTATATCAATCATGAATGCATCTAGTCTAATCAACTAATGCAACAACTAGTGTATGTATGTATGTCCCATGAAAATCCCTTTGTATGAATGCAATGTTTGAAAACGGTTATAGTCCAGCAAAAACATTTGACCTGGTTCTCTATAACCTTGGCTCTTGATACCAATCTGTAACACCCCCAAATTGGGTCACAACGAAATATGGGTTAGGGGTGGTACTTCATAGATCAATAACACAAGATATATATACGAATGACCCAAAAGTCATTTAAAAACCGATACATTGGATTGAGCAAAGTGTTTGTTACATAAAGCCCAAAGCTTCACTAGTTCAAAATACGAATTACAAGATTCTAGTCCATAACAAATGTTTCCCAAAATGTAATGCAACCAAATCTTTAATGCATGACTTCCAAAATAACGACCACCAATGTATCCCTTGTCTTGTACCTTACTAATCTCCTGAGAAAACATTGCTTAAAACGTCAACATATTGTTGAGTGAATTCATAGGTTTATAAAATGTATAATGTAGGACCGCAAGATTTCCCCATGATAATGCAATAGATGCAAACATCATAAAATGTAATTACGTTTTCCTAAGCTCATGACACTGAAGCTCGACATGTATAAATTGCAATATAAATTGCCAACATTGCCCGTGATGATGTTCTAACCCGCAACATCCTATGTCCGACATGGTATACGTTCGTTGTCCGGCAAACCGGCACAGTGAGCATGACTCACCCGAACGGGGATGTCAATCCCAAATAGATCTATTTATAACATTCGCGCTCACAACAGTAATTGACAGTTCATGATAATGGGCTCAGAGGGTTATCGCTACTTAGGCAAACACGTAATCGTAAATGTAAAATGTCCACTTGCGTCCAATTGTAAAACATGCATATGTTTCTCACCTCAAAACTTGTAAATTATTAAAATGTAAAACGTGGGGCTATGAACTCACCTTGAGTAAATGAATATCAAGTATATCACAGAAAGTGCATCAGATAAACGTCGAATTCAACCTAATTAATTATAGGCCGTATAAGTACTAAGCACTTTGAATAACTAATACCATATATAATTCTATATAGCTACATCACCATCTAATTGCATTTGTGAAATTGTATTTATAAAGTTAAAACGTTTATAAATATTTCATTAGTAAAAACGACGTAACTTTATCGTTTTAAGCTCGTTTCTTGCGTTTCTTATGTTCACGCTTTCGTATTAAAACGAGTTATCAAAATATTTCATTTTCATATTTTTAGTCCCTTGATGAACAGTGTGTTTTACTGTTCATGACAGTTTATAAATTTTATTTTTATAGATTTAGTTATCATAAAACCCGTAAATGTCGTATTTTATCCGTTTTAGCTCCGATTTTAGCGATTCTTTCGAGCACGTCTTCGTAATTACAAATTCTATCAAAATATAACATTTTTCAAAAATATGTATCTGTTATGAATAGTGATTTTTACTGTTCATAATTTATAAAATTATTTTTATAAACTTTAATTACCGTAAACTTGCAAAATTCATAACTCCTTCGTTATTGATTGAAAAATTACGATTCTTAATGTTTTGGAATCCTAAAAATGTGTATTATCTGATAAAAATAACCCACTTTATATCTTTTATAAACCCGTTTATTAACGTACAACTTGCAAACTACGTATCTTCTTCGTTATTATTCCATTTTTCAAGTTCCTTACATATCCGGAATCCTTATGAGATGTAGTATTTTATAAAAATATAAAATAAATACATTTATTTTCGAATTAAAACAGAAAGTTTAGAAGTTTTTGATAAAAACATGTTTAAACTTGATTTTATAGCTTTTAAGCTTAATCACCTTGTTATAAGTCCATTACAACACTCATTATCACATGTCTTACATCCTTAGGGTCTCTAGTCCATGTTTAGTCCATGTATTGTCCAAAAATCACAATATCAAAATCTGTACACATTTATTTATTCATGTACTTTAATAAGTATGTTTTTAGATAACTAGTCTATGTATACTTTTTATACATAATCCACACATGTACAATACTTATATTCCTATTATAACATGATATCAATATTCATATGACATATATACAAGTTTACCAAATCATAAACAAGTGTAAAAATCCATATTTCATGTAGATAAGTTTCCTAGATGGTGATTAACTATACAAACATTATATATGCATACAATCATGAAAATAAAGAGATTAAGAGTTTTAGGTAACCTTAATATGAAGTGAGATGATAAACAAAGTGATCTAAACCCTTGTTTAAAAACCAAACCCTAGCTTATAACACCAAGAAAACCCTAGTTTCAAGTAAACCCTAATCTTAAACCTATCTTGTTTAAACACTTGTAAACCTAAACCAAACCTTCAAATCACCTTAGTTTATTCTAGATATCATGGTAGTGTATGAGTGTAAATGTTGCAATAAATTTTTGATGGATTTGGTGTGTGTTTTATTTGAGCTGTGGGTTAGAGAGCCAAACAAGAGAAGATGTGTGAATTTTACTAAGAAATGATATGTAGAATTTTTACTTACACTTGCTACGTGCATTATATACAAAGAGACTTGAGTACAACAGACATATTGAGGTCTTATGGAAAAGTCTTGGAGTCAAGTCACTTATTAGGGCTAGAATAAAAATAGGTCTTGGTTCATAAAACATGAGATCATCCCATTGAAATCAAGGAAATGTGTTTTCAAACTAGATATTTTTGTGTTTCTCTATCTAAATCTGGCCAAGGCTATGTGTTATTGATCTATTTTGAAAATTTTGAGTATTGGGTATAAGTGTGGGTAAGTTGAAGCATAAAAAAGTTTGGTGGTTCCGGAATGCTGACATATTTTTATCGCGAACCGTAAACACTTACGTAACCAATAAAAATAAGAAATTAACAAACATTCATAATTATCCTCAAAATATTTACTTAACACTTGCTTGATTGAAACATTTAATTATACGATGCCTCCGTATACAAGGAAACGATAATTTTTAGCTTAACGCGATTTAACCTAACGATTACGATTAAAAGCAAACGCGTACAATACTAAAAATACATAGTGAATTTATTGACATCTAAATGAAACTAAAAACAGGGTGTTATAGTCTCCCCCATTAAGGGTGATGCCTTGTCTTCACAGGCTTAAGACGTGGCACTTGACGACGAGCGGTCTTTGTGAAGAGGTTTGATATTCTTTCCGGGAATTGGTCTACACGTTCCATGTAAACTCAGTAAACTCTCCTGAGTTCCATCGAACCTTGATTATTGCTCATGCGCCTTTTGTTCAACTGTTTAAACTTCACTTCCATGATTTCACCCTTTCTACCGCTTCTCTAGCAAAATGAAGCTTGTCATTAAAGCGAATACCATCCAAACAGTACGGCTAATGGGTTTCGTCGGGCATGTGCACTTTTTTCAAATAAGATACATGAAACGTATTGTTGCACCCTGCTTCAGACTCTTCAAGAAGCTCAAGCTGTAAGCAACGTCGCCAACCCTTTCCAACACCTTGAAAGGTCAACATATATGGGGTTTAGCTTCCCCCGTTTGCCAAAACGTACGACCAACCCCCTTCCTAGCGAAACTTAATGCATAACCTTATCTCCAACATGAAATTCATCGGCTACGCTTTACAATATCGGCGTAACTCTTTTATCTATCACGGGCCTGCATGCATTCTTTGCAGATCTGGATGATCTTCTCGGTTCGTATTCTTGAACTATCTCCGGACCGTTGATGTTGCCTTCTCCAACTCGGCCCACAAACGGGTGAACGACACTTTCGAGTCGTAAGTGCTGTCAAATGGTGCAAGGCCTTGATGCTGATGCTAGCGTGATAGCTATTGTTATACGAGAACTCGACTAATGGCAAATGGTTAACCCAACCCTTTCCAAAGTTGATCGCACAAGCACGCAACATATCCTCGAGAGTTTGAATAGTCCTCTCGCTTTGTCCGTCAGTCTGAGGATGATATGCAGTACTCATATCCAAGTTAGTACCCAAAGCCTTCTGAAGTGACCTCTAGAAATTCGATACGAACCTCGGGTCACGATCACAAATGATTAAGACAAGTATCCCATGCCTCGTGACCACCTCCTTTAGGTACATTCTTGCCAGTTTCTCCATGGGATCGGTTTCCCTCATGGGTACAAAGATTGCAGACTTAGTGAGTCGGTCAACAATCACCCAAATGGTTTCGTAGCCTTGTGACGACTTAGGAAGTTTCGTGACAAAATCCATAGTGATATTGTCCTACTTCCATTGAGGTATCTCGGGTTGTACCAACAAACCCGATGGCCTTTGATGTTCAGCCTTGACCTTAGCATAAGTCAAACATTTTCTAACATAGGTGGCGACGTCGGCCTTCATATTGGGCCACCAATAAAGCTTCTTCATGTCTTGATATATCTTGTTAGAACCCGGATGGATAGAATATTTTGACTTGTGGGACTCGTGCATAATCACTGTCCTCAAGTCGCCATAACATGGTAACCAACTCCTGACATTTAAGCATAGAGTTCCATCCGTACGAGGTTCTAACTTTTCTATTCCAAGTTTCTCCAGATCATTTGAATTTTTAATTAACATACCTCCAACATCTTCGTTCTTGATGTTCTCTGGTTTTCGTGCTTCAGTCTGAGCATTCAAGATTTGCTTAGGAATATCCAAGCCAATAGTCATGACTAAGGCTCAAACTCTTAATGGTTCAATTCGTTCTTTCCTGCTCAAAGCATCAGCAACAACATTTGCCTTTCTTGGGTGATAACGAATTTCACAGTCGTAATCACTGAGCAACTCTAACCAACGACGTTGCCTTATGTTTAACTCTTTCTGATTAAGAATGTGTTGCAAACTCTTATGATCAGTGAACACCGTACACTTGGTTCCATACAGATAGTACCTCCAAATCTTGAGAGCGAACACTACTGCTCCAAGTTCCAAATCATGAGTCGTATAGTTCTTCTCATGAATTTTTATTTGGCGTGATGCATAAAAAATCACCTTCTCTCTCTGCATCAACACAACGCCTAAACCTTTTATGGAAGCATCGCAGTATACGATGAAATCATCGCTTCCTTCAGGTAAAGCCAGAATTGGTACACTACACAACCTCTGCTTCAACAGTTGAAACGCTGCTTCTTATTTGTCGCCCCAAACAAACTTAACCTTCTTCTGAGTAAACTTGGTCATTGGTTTGGCGATCTTCGAATATCCTTCAATGAATCTTCGATAATACCCAGCAAGACCTAAAAATTGACGAATCTCCGTCGATGACTTAGGAGATACCCAATCTTTAATGGACTCGATCTTGGCGGGATCCACGTGAATGCCTTTACTATCAATCACGTGACCAAGAAATTGTACATTGGGAATCCAATATTCACATTTAGAAAACTTAGCATACAACTCCTCTTTCTTAAGCAATTCTAGAATTTCCTTGAGATGTTCTTCATGTTCCTTCTTGTTCTTTGAGTAGATGAGGATATCATCAATAAAGATGATCACAAACTTATCCAAATATGGTTTGCACACGCGGTTCATGAGATCCATGAATATCGTTGATGCGTTCGTCAAACCAAATGGCATAACTTAGAACTCGTAATGACTATACCGAGTTCTGAATGCCATTTTTGGAATATCTTCTTCCCGTACCCAAAGTTGTTGATAACTTGATTGCAAGTCTATCTTAGAATAAACACTGGACCCTTATAGTTGATCAAATAAATCGTCGATCCTTGGGAGTGGATAACGATTCTTCACCGTTAGCTTGTTAAATTCCTGATAGTCGATGCACATTCGAAATGATCCGTCCTTCTTCTTGATGAATAAGACTGGAGCTCCCCAGGGTGAGGAACTGGGCCTTATAAAGCCTTTGTCGGATAACTCTTGTAGTTGCTCCGACAACTCTTTCATTTCGGCAGGCGCCAATCGATAAGGTGCATGTGCTACGGGTGCAGCACCAGGTGCCAGATCAATTTGAAATTCCACTTGTCGAGTCGGAGGAAGACCTGAAAAGTCCTCGGGAAATACTTCAGGAAAGTCCCAAACTATTGGTACATCCTCAAGTTGTTTCTTCTCCGACTTGTCTTCATCCTCCTTTGTGGTAACATGTGCCAAAAAGAATGGACATCCTTTTAGCATGTATTCTTGTGTTTTGGTGTACGAGATAATGTGTAGACGAGCCTCGTTTCCCCGGTTTCTTCCATCACCGTGAACGATTAGAGTTTCATTTCCCTAGGGGATACGAACGATCTTCTCGGCACACACAATGATCGCTTGGTACTTCACTAACCAATCCATACCAATTATAGCGTCAAAACTACCAAGTTCTACGGGCATTAAGTCTATGTTGAATGGGTGGTTCAGGATGTTTAATGTACAACCCTTAAGGATAGTGTTCAACCCAATTATTTTCCCGTCAGCTAGTTTAACGTCATAATAGTGATCTAATGCAATTGGTGTAATATCAATTTGAGAGCTAAATGCAGTAGACACAAAGCTTTTATCGGCACCAGTATCAAATAAGACAGAAGCATAGCGGTTGTTTAGAAGGATCGTACCCGTCACGACGTTAGAGTCGGGGTTTGTCCCTGCACGGCCTACCGCATACACTTTCGCTAGAGTATTGCCATTTCCAGCTTGGTTACCGCGGTTGTTGTTTTTCAACTTTGGACAATCCCTCTTAAAGTGTCCCTGGGCTCCACATTCATAGCAAGTGGGTTTCTGACCTGCCCTAGTGCCCCTTTGGTTGTTAGCAGTGTTGGCATTGGCGGTACTCCTACAGTCACGCGCCAAATGGCCAACTCGGTTGCACTTGTAGAATTTAGGAGCACAGGGACCATCATGGTGATAGTTGCATTTAGCGCATAGGGGTTTAGATCCCCTGTATGGCTTCTTCTCACCAGATCCTACAATGTAGCCTCGGCCAGTGTTCTGCCTCTTGTTTTGTTGTTGTTGTGGTTGTTGGTGGTTATCATCTTGCTTTCTCTTGTTCTCTGTCTGATGTTCAGCAAAAGTGCGGATTTTCTTATCCATCAGCTCAGTTGCTATTTCAATTGCCTCTTGCATTGTCTTAGGCTTTGATGCTACTACACTTCCGTGGATCATGTCGGGCAAACCACCGACATATCTCTCAATCTTGTCAGACTCTTCAGGAAACATTCTAACACACAGCAATGCCAGTTCCTGAAAACATTGGTTGTACCCTATCACGTCGGTACCTTTCACTTTCAAATTCCATAACTCAGCCTCCAGTTTCTTAATCTCGACCCTCGGGCAGTACTTGTCAGTCATCTTCTTTTTCAGGTCTGTCCAAGTCATTGCATATGCAACATCATGACCAACAGTCCTAACATGGGAGTTCCACCATGTTAGTGCACCTGCAAGAAGAGTACAAGTGAAAAACTTGATTTGGTTCTCCACCGAGCAGTTGCTCATACTGAACACAGTTTCCATTTTCTCAAACCATTGAATCAAATCGACAACTCCTTCCGTGCCCTTGAAATTCAGAGGTTGGCACTTCATGAAGTCTGGGTAAGTGCATTCTCTAGCAACTCGTTTCGTCCTTCTAACACACGTTCCCGAAACATGGTTGTCATCGCCATTTGTGCTTCTGTTAGCATCGTGTGCTGCCAAAGCGGCAGTAACGCCTTAGTCAATCATTGCCTGAAGCTGGGCATTAGTGACATATGTGGTGGCGGCTGTTGTAGTCGGTGTTGATCTGGTGGCTTTTTTTGGTGCCATTTTTTTCAATCACAAGAAAATATAATACCCGTTAGATTTCATAAAATCATAACCATGACATGACATATACATAATAAGTAAAATGACATCACAACACACAGTGAAATGTACAACTGAATTAAAGTTAACAATGATGTAACTAAATCGACATTCATTCATAATAAATTCGATTACAGACATGACATAATACCAGCATTCCATATATAATTGGAAAACATACATGATTGGTTCAGATACAAAATGATCACAACGATTAGGTTACAAGATAAAATATACAACCTAAAGCCATACTAGCCGGGAGTTACCCGTAGTACTTAGTATGTTGTACAAAATAACTAGCCATAACATGATCTATGAACTACTACCAGCCTCCCCTGGTGCATCTGGCTGTGCAGGACCTTTAGCGGGTCCCTGCTGACTCTCGAACTCTGTCATCTGGGTCTGAAGTCTTTTCAGCAGCTTTAGTGCCTCAATGAACTGTGCCTATCTCCTGCGGTCCACTGCCAGCAACTCTGTAATCGATGCCTGTCTCTTGCGGTCCGCTACCTGCAACTCTGTAATCACTGCCTGCTGACCCAATACAGTAGTAACTAGTGACATAACCTCTGAACGTGCAAGATCACTAGCGTCCATGGATCGTCCCCAAGCCTCTCGAGACATCCTAGCCTCTCTCTCTCCATCAGTAGAGTTGTACGAGCATGTGCACGCCTATCCCTATACAACATGTTGAGCTGACCAACCATCAGTTGTCGCTCTATCTGCTCATCATCCAACCTCACATAGATCTCGTTTGCGTCTTGCCTAGCCTTAGTGCCAAACTCTATCATCCATCGACCCAACTCTGTGTCATCAGTCGCTAGTGCCCCTGGCATGTCTACCAGCATCTCATCCCAAGTGTCGGTGATCCCATAACCGACATCTCTCTCTAGATCACCCCTAATCTCCCTATCCATGGTGGCAACAAAACCATAATCTACCCTAAAACCTCCAGTCGGTCTAGCGGCAGCAGTAGACGAGCTCTCTCCGACCTCGTACCTAGGACCCAAAGCAAAACATAACCTCTTCCGAGGTGGTAAGCAAACCTCGGGCCTGTCCGCTCCATGGTAAGCAGAGGGTAGCAGCAAAGATGGTGATGATGTAGGTGCTAGTATAGGTAGGAGTGGTGGTGTCTGTTGATAAAATATAATGCCTAAAAACATTATTCATATTTTTCACATCTTTACGTTTTGATAATCACAAAATATAAAAACATTCAATGTAAAATTAAACGTAAACTAGTAATTAGTAGTAAATTTTTATTTCGATAATTATATCACTTAAAGGTATGAATAAATAAATATTTAATGCATTTTATGATCAAAAGAAATTTTTATTCAACCTCAAACTTTTATAAAATGTTGTAAACATTTTTATAAACATTACAAAACATTTTCTACAATTAAAAGAAATGTTTTATTCTAAATAAACATTTTGAAATTCAAATTTTCAGATCTAAAACGGCTAGAAAAGTTCCAAAAAATTCCCCCTACACAAAAGATAAACTGGGGAGGCCCTAGTCTAGGGTGGCCCCCTTAAATACAGGGGCGGCCCCCTTAATTTTAATGGGACCGCCCACTTATTTAAGGGGACCGCCCCTAGGTAGACGCTCCCTCAGTTTGTCCTATAAATACTAGAGTTTTCCCCACTGTTTTTTCATCTTTTGCACTCATTCTTTCTGTTCTAAAACAGCGCACACATCTCACTAAAATCCTTTGATCATTTAATCATAAAGCTTTGTTTCCAAGTGATCCAAGCTCAATTCCTCAAGTTCAAAAGAAGAATACTTTCATCATCAAGTAAAGAAGTATTACACCTCCAGTGTGTATTGCAATCTTGTTGCATCCATATCAAAAATTTATAAATCAATTGTATATCTTGTATTTGTATGTAGTAGCTAGATCTTGGTGATCTTCGTAAGTATAGTTAGATCATGGTGATCTTACCAAGTAGTGTTAGATAGTTGTGATATAAGTAGTGTGGTGAAGTAAAGTTGTGAAGAAGTCTTGAAGTTGTGAAGAAGTCGTGAAGTTGTGTTGTGATAGATTGGTTCTAGCTAAGATTAGAACTCGAAACAAATTTTTAGCTTTGTGGTCGATAATTAGGTGTAAGCAAACGTTGGTAACGATTTTCTCGCCTTAAAAGGAGTCTTGTTGATAGTTAAAGAAAACTCTCAAGTTTGGTGATTAGGGAGTGGAGTAGGGCGAAGAGATGCTTCGTTACCGAACCACTATAAATCTTCGCGTTATAGTTTGATTGTTCTTACTCTTATCTCTTGTCTTACATTACTTTCTCATATCATTCTATTGATTGTTTAGATAAGTATATTGATCATATTGTGTAAGTGTTGAAATCATATAAAGTCGAATCTAAAAGTTTACAAACACTTTAACACCTTACATTTAAAAAGCGGTAAACTATTCAACCTCCTTCTAGTTTTCCATAATTTGTATCAGAGCCACGTTAAGCAAGAATTTTAAAATAAATTGTATTTTAAAACTTGAATTAATCTATGGAATCCGAAAAATATTTAGAAGGACAGTCTATACCACTATTTGATGTCAAAAGGTCTAGACCTTTGGCATGTTATTACCGATGGTGATTTTCCTTCTATTTAAAATAATCCCGAAACTAAAAAGGATGAAATTGTACCTTTTCATAAACAAAACGATGATCTTAAAAAGAAACTTGCAAAAAATAATAAAGCTAAAATGGTAATTTATAATGCTTTGCCACGTAAAGAATACGAAAGAATTTTTATGTGTCAAACCGCAAAAGAAATTTGAGATACTTTGTTAATCACTCATCAAGGTAATAATCAAGTCAAAGCTAACAAAATAGATCTTCTTGTTCAACAATATGAACAATTCATGATCCCGGAAGAGGAATCAATAGATAATGCCTTTGCTAAATTTAACACTATTATTACTAGTCTAAAAGCACTTGACGAAAGTTTTTCGAGCAAGAATTGTGTTAGGAAATTTCTTAGGGCACTACATCCTAAATGGCGCGCAAAAGTCACGGCGATTGAAGAATCAAAGAATCTAACAACTCTATCACTTGACGAACTATATTGGGAATTCTAAGTTATGAAGAATTAATAAAGAAATATTTTGAAAACATCAAAAGCAAAAGAGAACAAAGTAGATCTATTGCCTTGAAAGCTAGAAAGGATTCGAGTGATGATGATAGCTCAACCTTCGATAGTGAAGATGAAGAATACGCCATGGCCGTAATAGACTTCAGAAATTCTCCAAACGACGGAGGACATTCGAAGACAAACCAAAAGAAGAGAGAAAAATCATTTCAAAGAAATAAAGACGACAAAAATGGCAAAGGCGAAAGAAAATGCTTTAAGTGTGGAGATCCAAATCATCTCGTCGGAGAATGTCCAAAACTATCAAGATATCAAAATCAAAAAGTGTTTGTTGGAGGATCTTGGAGTGATAGCGACGAAGATGAAGAGGAGAAGACAAATGACGAAAAGTGTCTTATGGCTAAAGCTTCAGATGAGGTATTTTCCGAAACCGAATACTTTAGTGATGATCAATCATTACTAGACGAAAAGGACTTAGATAATGAATATAGTAGACTATGCAAATTAGGACTAAAAGTTATGGCTAAAAATAAAACTCTAAAACAAGCTAAAATAGAATTAGAAAATGAAGTACTAGAATTAAAAGATAGACTATCTAGTGCTATCTCATCGCTTACAGGTCCAAGTAGCCACAATGACCGGCGGCTCTCAACCCATTGATCGTGATTAAGAAACACTGATACTTTAAAAAAAACACAGAAAAATAGTAAAAAAAAGCACCTGTATTGTAATTCGCAAAAGGTGTTGCGCTCCTTCTATGTATTTTTTGCTTTTGGCTTCAGTTGATAGGATTATCGGGTGTTCCATCATTCCATGGTAGCTTTACCGGGTACTATAACCTCAAAGCCCTGCATTTTACCTGTAAGATCAGACAGTCACATGGGTGGACAGGATTCCCGTCGTTTTTTTGTTATTAGTAAATATCTCTTTTTCTCAATCAACATATTTATATGTTCTGGTTTGTTGTTGTTGTTCTTTGACTTTTATCAACCTCCTAACTACTTTATATTCGTTAATGTTTCTAAAAGAAAAGAGCAACCTATGTATGTTTTTTAACCATCCGTTTATGGGAAATGATTTTGTACCATATTCAGTACCTCATCAAGTATATATGAAATGCTTTAAGCATTTGATGGAGGATGAAAATAATTCTGATATTGTGAATACTTGAAAAAGGACGAACTAAGCAACGTGGCGAAGATTTGGTTTTGTATTCCATTCTCTTATGCCGAGCATAATATTCCCGTATACTCGATGCTTATTCATCAGGTATACTCTTACATTACATTTTAAAAAAACGTAACTGCTTTACGCTAATGAGCTTACTTGACGCGGCTTATGAGCTTACTTCTCTTTCGGCTTATTTTACGGCTTATGAGCTTATTCGCCCAAAATAAACAGCCACATAAAAACCCTTAAGAAAAAGCTAATTTAAAAATGCTTATCATAACACGCAACTAAAATCACAATAAAACACTTTTTTTTCTTAAATCATTTACAATAAGCAAATGTCAATGGGGCATAAAATGAATATCAACTAATCAAAACATAAATAACCCTAAATTCAATTCCATTTATCAATTAAAACATAGAAACCAAAACCCTTAATTTTGTTTATATAAATATGAAATTAATACACATAAATTAGGTAAAAAAAGCCTACCTGATAAGAAGCCAGCGCCGCTTCCGCTACCTCCGCCGTATAATTCATAACCGTGCACCACCAATCTAACAAAAAACACAAAAAATCAAAACCCTTAAATTTTTTTGTATACATTTGAAGTATCAATTCATGCAGTAAAAATAGCCAATCATATTATATAAAAAAAATCCATATCATTACATACCTGTAACTCGAAGAAAAAAAAGAAAAAAAGGTATAGATGGAAGGGAAGAAGAAGAATCGAGAGAAAGATACAGAGAAGCGGTGAGAAGGATGATAATAGAGTGGTTAGTTTTATTCGGTGATGGTTTTGATCAGGAAGAGAGGAAGAGAGACATACGTAAACAAGGAAAAGAGAGAGAGGGGCAAATAAAGACACGTGTGATCCACTGGATTAAATGGGTGCATTAAAGGAGCCTCAGGGTAACGATCTTGCTATTTAATATATAAGGTATAATATTGCTTATCTTAAAACTCTATTTAAAAGGTTTAATATTAAAATCGCCAACTAAAAATTCATTAATAGTACACATAGAGACGGATATGTGGCTGACGAAAAGAGCCCACTTTATAAAACAAAGTAAGCTAAACCATGATGCTTTGAGAGGTTTTAAAGAAGCGACATATATGGGAGTTACGGGCAAATGCAAAACCCACTCGCTTCAACCAAACTTGTTTGTTAACTATTATACTCTATCCCAAATTTGAATCCCTCATAACAAACGCATCCTAAATATTTTATTCAAACCCCGTTGACTCCTCATAGTCGGAGGAGTTTTGGTTACACATGAAGCACTATGTAGCTGGCAGGGGCGGACTTTACAGGGTTCTCGGAAGTTCACGAAAATCCGACAATCGTTTGTTGCTTAATGTAAGTTTTCATTAAAAATCTCGATTTCTTCAAAATGAACTTGGTTCCGGTATTTTGTGTCACACAACATACATGTCTTTTTTAGTTAGCCTACTAATATGTCAAAAAGTTACATGTCTTCTTACTTTGTTTACTAATCTTAATGAAATCGTATATTTTAGTTTATTTTTATTTAATAAAAAAAATTTGTACACCTAATGACTTAAAGTGGTGGGTCCGCCCCTGTTGACCGGGTGGTCACTCGTGACTTGGGGAATCTAAAAAGGCAACCCCAAACGTGATTAAAATGAATAGGCAGGCTAAGCGCGTTAGAAATCTTATTTGGTTTATTCAGCTTGACTAGATTAACCCGAATGTTACAGGTTTCGGGTTAAACATGGTTTGTTAATTCAAGTTCACACCTGGTTGAATCGAATAAGCTTTTTCTATATATTTCTAATATAGCTTTTATAACTTATCAATGTAAAATTATATTTATTTTTGCGGATTGACCCGATTCGAACATGACGAACCCGACCTCTTAGTAGGGTTGGGTACGGGTATATTTTAGTTCCGACGAACCCGAACCTAAACAACTTGGCCCTAGTCACAACCCTACTCGTGACACTACTATTCCTCACCCTTAATGCACAAGACGAGATCATGCGGGTGGTGCAGCTCACGCATAGTGGAGCTGATTTTATGCGTGTTTGAGTGGCGAAGGAGTAAAATAGAAAACAATGATATAAGTTGATCGGGTTGTTCAAGAAAGAAATGTTCACCTTATTTTATTGATAAGAAACTGTAATAAATAATTAACCAATGAACATTAAAAATTACGTATCTATTTTCATCATAGTTTTTGAAACGGATTGTTTAACGTGGTGTCCTTAGGAACATGTTTAACGTTATCATAAAAAGAATTTTGAATTTATTGAATTAAAAATCATATTTTTTTTTGAACGGCAAATATGGAATATATATAAAAAGAGTTTAGCAAGACGCTAGAAACTTAAAGTACAATAGTGTCAACAAAAAGAATTACATAACATCAAAAAATGGTAAAATCCCGAGACTTTAACTGCGAGCGAATCAAAAGGGATGAAAAACTTTTGACACGAAGGCCGACGGATCGGTTTTCACTTCGGGATGGATTTTGATGAAACCCCAAACAAGTCCCGAGAGAAGGATGAAAATGTCAGAATATGTGTGTGTGAAATGTGGTCAGAAAATCATACATTGTGGAGTGTCAGAGTACCCATTTTTATAGGTGAGCCAAATATTAGGTTTTCCTAATATTTCGCTCATTTCTGTTAGTGGGCCGAAGTGGGACTCTTAACGGATAAGGATCCGCTTATGATTGTGGCATGCGGACTTGGGCTTATCTAGCGGACTTCTGCTGCCTTGCGAAGGTATCTTCTAGAAGCCCTTCGTCCGTCTTACTGCTTCCGGACCGTAGCCAGTTAGTATGGGCTTGGTTTTGGTCTGTTGTGCTGACTATTGTCCTATTGGGCCTGAGCCCATTACATGGCTTATATGATCCAGGCCCATAGGCCTGCTATACGGGATATACGTCATCAATATTTAATTATGGGTAATCTACGAGTTAAATTAATATGTGCTAAAATTTATGCATTTATTTTCATCACAATTTTTTAAATGTATTACCCGATTCTTAATGATTTTGTGTACCTTCGTTTTGAAAAATTTCGGATTTTTTGAAAAAACATTATTTTGAGTTTCTACTATGCGGTGACACGTGAGACATCCTCTTTACTTTTTAGGTAGCACTTCCGCAAAATAGTTGCACTTCCGGTGCATACATTACTAACGTTGTGGCTTCAAATCCTCGTTTACTCTAATTATAAAAAATACGAGGAAGTGATGGGGGAATGCGGATTAAGAGAAGAAAATGGGTTTATTTTTTGGGAGTTTAAGTACATGAGTTTTACCTTTTATTAATTTGAAGCAAATTATGAAGGAAGTTTGATGTTATCACTATCAGCATTATCGACTATTTTTAGCAAAACTTC
>BQNB010052309.1:2476-34801 GCA_026074375.1 Tanacetum coccineum
ATCATGATCTTGTACCTCAAATGGATTATTCGAGTCATATGATGGCCCGGCTTCATCGTAGATTGGATCTTCAGATGTGAGATTTGCCATGAACATGGTCTGTGAAGTGGGACCCTCATCAACATCAGAGTCGAATGCATCACATTCATCAGCTTCAAAAATATGGTCCACATTGAGTGCCAAATCATTCTCGGTTGAATCATCCACATCATCATCCACATCATCATCAACGTTGGTAACCTGTTCCCCTGCAAGAAACAACGACTGTTCTTCATCCAGTACTGCTCCACTCTCCTGGGCTTGCATTAGTAGCATCTTGTCCTTGAAGTAGTCTGAATCTTGAAGTCGCTTTGGCCTTGGACATTCACGTGCTATGTGCCCTAGTCCGTTACAGTTGTAGCACTTGATGGGTTTCGCTTGACCAGGATTAATCATGCCTCCTCTGTTCTGAGCTCCTACATTTCCCGTTAGACCATTTCCTCTTGCATTGTTTCTCTGAAATGGTCTTCCTTGATTAGTCGCATTGTATCTTCCACGGACATCTTGAACCACAACTTTCCCGTCTTGAACCGTAGCTTTGTTCCTTGCATTTGACGACGCTCTAAGTTGATTGTTTGTTTGAGGAAGATGTGATTTGTACGATTGAGTGAGGAGGGCAAGTGAGTTGGTTAAACTTTCAATCAAGTTTTCTGTTGAAGAACTTCCTGAGTTCATTTGAAAGTTGTCAGAAGGATATGGTTCTGTTGAGGATTGGCAAGACGGATGATTGTGTCGTTTGGAATATTGAGAGCTGAGCTGAAGGCGTCCACACTAGTCCAAGGATCAGTTTTTTGGTTGAGCCGAAACCCTTCTTCCATCATAATTCAGGTCTCATTAGCATTGCACCTCGGTGATTTAGGGTAGGACCATACTACTGATCACAGTTTGACTCTTTTCAAACCTCTGTTAAGTTGTACTTCCATTATGAATCTACTCCACTCAGGCTAACTATGATGTTCACGAAACTTTAGTTAAAGCTGCATCCTGGACAGGTCATCTTGATGTTTCTCATGTCATTAAATGAGCTCTCGTAAACCAAACTAGTATCCTTGAATGCCTTCTCCGATTTGATTTGACGAAGATTCAAATTCATCGTAAAACATGAGATTCTCCTGTCATCCTTTGGTACTCAGAACCGTCCAGAATCAACTTTCACGTTTTCCCAAATGTACTTTGTGCGTCAGTATAAATGATATGATGAGTGAGTAGATTCCTTTGCTATACCTGATGTAGGAAATTGGTTGCACGAATGTCAGCTTAACCTTTCTTTTTCTTCACTGAAAGGTTCCGTTAAGGACTCTAGCACTCGGACCTTGTGAACTGCACCCTCAAGTTTCCTTCCAGTAATAACAACTGAAAACCGTTCCATCATGAAATGTTCCAATCTTTAATGACTCTAAATTCTCTCCATTATCCTTTCCTAACATTACAAACAATACGATGTTGCCAAGATTCAAAGTCGGATCTTCAATCATTGTGGGTGGCGTGTATCAGAACCTTCACACGTGGATGTCTCTTGCATTCTAAGACAGTCTTGTATTATTATGATAATATATGTTTTGAAAAAAAAAATCAGATCATATGATTAGGGAGTGTTACGTAATAAGTGTGAGGTTAATGTATTCGGTTTTGTTTTAGTGATATTGAGATCTCGAGCTGAAGTATTACGAATTTTGAAGACAGAAGCTCAACCGCCGCCAAAGGCTATCACACCGCTGCAAAAGAAGTAAGGCAACCCGACCGTGGAATTTTAAGGCAACATCGCCGAACACAACTCGCTAATGCAACAACCCGCCGCGAAGAGTTAAATCAACCCGCCGCGAAGAAAATTTTGATCTCAAACCGCCGAGAAGAGTTTTCAAACACGCCAGAGTTTCCATACGGATTAGGTATTTAAAATATTCAAGCCCGCTGATAACCAGTTCAAAACCTGTATGTATAAGCAAACCGCTGCGTATATAAACAACTACGCCGCTTTAGCAACTCGCCACTTAAGCAACCCGCCGTGTTTCAGAGGTTGGTAACCAAACTCAATCAAATATATTTTTCCACTCAAAACCCAGCCGTAAAGTAAAGCTTCTGCAGCACTCTCCAACGAAGAACAACGACGTTTTTCACACTAAAATCAACCCACTATAAATCACAACCTTATAGAACGATTTTGCTTGATTTAGTTTGCATCAATACAATACCACAATAGGTAATAAAACTAGAAATACTCCTAAACTTTCCAATCATTACAAACACACAAAATCTCAGTATCTTTAAAAACAGCTAAAACTTCTATGGCACACAAGTTCGAGCTAAAGCAAGCAAATATTCCTTGCACGAGTGGATACACACGGATCTAACATCCCCATAGAGCGTCTGATACCAATTGTTGAGTATATTGCTTATATATTCTTAGGACGAGACGGGCGGCTGTGTGTTGAGGAGAGCTTTGCTTGGATCGGGCTAGTTTTTAGAGAAGAATCACTAGAAAAAAATGCTAAGAGAAAATATTTTCTTTGTAAATGAATTATGACTACTTGTCTCGTCCAATGTTGGAAGAGTTACTCAATATATAGAACTTACAATATACCGGGTATTTGAACCCGACTTAAACCGAAAAACTTACTATTAACTATAAAACTACGAGCTAAATAAAACAGAAAAATACACGGGGTGACCGAGACTTTTTCTAATACCTAACACATGAAGGTAGAACGGGTTAAGGAAACTTAGAGGTATTAAGAAGGCCTTAGATTGCAAAATCCATTGTAGTTGACATAACTAGATTGAGTAATGTTTAGAATACTGGCTAAGATTACATTGTGAGACTAATGTGAACAAGTCTTTGGGTAAGTAAAGTCAAGCGAGATTTCGAGGACGAAATCTAAATAAGAGGGATAGATTTGTAACACCCCAAAACCCGTTTATAAGTATTTAATTACGATAATGCCATAGAATGAGTTTGACTACGACTTTTATAAGTTTGAAGACGTTACGTGATTGGTTAGTCAAACCCGATAGCAAACCATAATGTCCCAATCTGTATATGTAAAATAGATGTAAAAAATGATAACGTTCACATTTACAAAAATTAAGACTTTAAAAAGGGACTTAAGTTGCAAAGTGATAAAATGTGCTATATTAGTAATAGTGGCCAAAATTAGGAGAAATAAGACTGAGGGACCATAGTTTGCCAAAAGGACAAACCTTGCACCTAACATATAATTCTAGGATATTCCACACTACTCACAGATTATTCATTGTGTTTGTGGTGTCTAACCTGAGAAAATAGAGAGAGGCGAGGATGATCAAGCTAATGATCTAAGTGATGAAGATTAGGGTCCCAAATCAAGAACTAAACTTATATCAATCATCCTTTCAAGTAAGTAAGCTCCCATCTTGAGTTAATTGGTAATTTAAGAATTAAGGTTCTTGAGGAAAATTAGGGGTTTTGGGTAATTATGTTTCTAAAGCAAGAATTAAGGTATTTTGAATATGAATTAAGGTAAATTAATGAGTTAAGATAATTGGTGATTTTGGGATATGATCAAGATGTGATCATATAATGATTAGAAGGAATTAGTTATGATTAAGGATGAATAATGGGTTATGTAAACCCTTGATGATGATATTGTAATTATGTGATAATAGGTAATTGTAATGATAATAAGTAAGAACCAAGGATTGAAGATGAAGATGTCAATGCTTATGTTTATTGGCTTGGATTCAAGGTACGTAAACCAGTTATAATGTTTTATTATATTGAATTCATCATAAGTGTGTTATGTGGAGGATGTAATGAAAGTCTAGGAAGCTATGGTCAGAAATTTTGGACTAAGAATAGATTAGAGGATAATTTGGTAAAGCTAGTCAAGGTTGAGGTTAAGTCTAATTTGACCTACTTAAGGTATGTGATGATTTGTATGATATGAAGTAATGTTTTAATGTGTAATGTGATAATTTGATGAATGTAGTCTTTTGGACTAAGAATGAATGATAATGATGATTATGCGATGGAATGATGTATAATGTCATATTATTGTCGTTTACTTACTAAGTGCAATGCTTACGGTTTAGTTGTTTAATGTTTTGTAGGTTCAAGGGAAGAAGGTAAAGCATGGGTAATGGTTAAGATTTTGAAGCAAGGGATAGAAGCGTATAGTTTGTACATTAGGAGCTTAGTAGTTGTATACCGAGCTCAAATCAAGGTTGAACCCTCAAAGTATCTTAAAACCTTTGTAAATGTATTGTTAATATGTTTATGTTCTGGTCCTAATGATGGAATAATGGCTATGTATGTTAGTGAAAGGTTTTCAGTGAAATGGGTAAATAATGTTATGCAAACGGGTTATAACGGGGTGTTTGGTAAACCCCGTAAGATTTATATTTTTGGGTCATTTAGACCACAAACAAGAATGGAAATGATGTAACATAATGTTTTAATGAATTCTGAAGATTTTTATGAAATATCGAGTCTAGAAGTTAGTTTTTCGTAAATAAAGTGTAAAAATGAGTTTGGTGTGTATCCAGGAGCAGGGAGCCATCCGGCACGGCTTTCCAGCCACCCGACTGGCCTCCATCCGCCCGGCTGGATGGGTCTGATGTTTTTGGATTTTTGTTTTCGCCGTAAAATGCAAACTGTAAGGAGTTAGAACGAGTTCCTTGTAACAATTCTCAATTTCAGGTCATTTTACGACTCCTATTATTTGTCACTATTTATTTTGGTCCGATACGCGTTTACTTTTAAATTAACTTTTAAGCTAATTCGCGTAAACCAGAAGTAACCATTTAATGTAAACGGTCATCAAATAAATTAAGGTTTACATCAAACAAGTAATATATAATTATTAAGAAGATAATTATTAACTTTGAGTATTTTATTTTTATTGGTCACGTAAAAGGTTTGCGTTTCGCAATAAAATACATTCGGACACACCTCGGAAATACCTAGACTTACCTAGACTCAAACCAATACCCACTTTTAAACCTTAAACACAAAATTAAATCAATTCTTGTGTTAATCACCCACTAGAGCCGAATATGGGGAAACAAACCAACTAGAAAATCCTTAAAAATCTCCTAAGTACATGTACATTCTTAAGGTAATTAAACCTTGTACTTCATGCCTCCTAACTAGCCTATTACACAATGGTTAATAACCCATTTGCTTCCTTTGTCCACCTTGATGCCGCGGCTAAGCATGAAACAACACAAACCATAAGATTTCAAGTATCTAAGCATATCTTGTACAAATATTGAGCAATTAAAGATTGTACTTAAGTGGTTTAGCAAGAAACCATGTGTGATTAACTAGAAATCCTTAGAACCACCTCATAAGGCTCGTTTTTGGTTAGTTTAGGACTAAGGGAAACTAACTAGCTTATGTGTATATATATACACACTTACATTGTCACTTAACACATTTCTAAAACTCACAAACTCTCTCTAAACCAAGAACACCTTGTTTTTCCTCTCCTTGTTTCGGTACACATTAAGCCGAGCCAAGCATCACTCAAACACGACACCACATTACACAAGGCAAGGATTCTAAGGCATTGGGTTAAGCTAGGAAGGAAAATACAATCATACTTGTATAATTTGGGGTTTATACGATTCGGGTTTGCTTCACAATCCACAAACAAGACTTCAGGACTATTGTAAATCTCGAACTAAACTCTACATGTCCATATTCTACTCGTTTTTATTCATATCTAGTTATATGGGTCAAGTAATATTTGTATGGGACAAATAACATGAGCATGGACATGCATGGTTTAACCCATGCATGTTTCACGCACCTAATACTTGTATATGAACTTGTGTGGTACCAAAGTGTATAAAATGTAACTAACTATCGAGTTGAGGCTTAAGGTTTCATTTAAAATGCTAGAATGAGAACCATGGTGATCAATTGTCTCGTTGCTACTAAACGCACGAAAACTATTCGTAAACTTCTCACAAAAATGCGACATCATGGCTTGGGAAAGCGTATTCAATCATATTAATCGAGTGCATGTGGTAAAACATGAATGTTTAGGGCTTATTGAATGCTTAATCAAAGATTAAAACCCTAGAATGCAACTAGTAAGCCTAATGGACCACCTTTGGGTTTATTTAATCCTAACAGGTCATTAATGGACCTAGCAGGCCCAACAGGCTGAAGGCCATGAGACTACAGCTTATTAAGAAGCTCTACAAGCTTATTAAGAACCTTACAAGCTCATTTGAAACTAATATGGACCCCTAGTATGGTTAGAACCCAAACGGGTCCTTAAATGGGATCGTTAGCCCATTACCGCGAACCATAAAACCCATCAGCCACAAATAAGCTTTGATAGCTTATTTGTGAGCTTAAGCAGATTTTAAGGATTACTATAACCTAGGACAAGTTAATGGACCCAAATGAATTAAGCCCAAACGTGTATAACTCTTATCGGGCTTATAATGAGCCCAAAAGCCCATTACCGAAGCATTATTTGCTTATTTAATAAGCCACGAAGAAAAGTCTACTTAATCAGACCTAAATAAGCCTAATGAAACTAGAAAATAAGTTGTATTACGTATAAACCCTTTTGCAAACTTTCGGTTAAGAATTGTTGGGCTAACGAGCCCAATGAGCTCGAATAAGCTCAAATAACCTCACCCGAGCTTATTTTTCTGCCAAGCAGACTCAACTGAGCTTTTTGAATATGGGAAATAAGTTGAAATCAATAGGAAACCCTAATGGATCTTTGTGCAAACTTTCGGTAAAGGTTGTTGGGCCAATAAGCCCAATAAGCTCAAAATTAGCTTTTCCGAGCTTATTAATAAGCAAAACTGATTTGTGTAGCTTAAATAAGCTTACCAAGTGCCTTTGTACCTTTTAAAACTTAATCGGTCCTTTAAAACACTTATTAGACCTTAACGGGCCCAATAAGGTCTATTAAGCCAAAATAAGCTCTCCCAAGCTTATTTATAAGCTGGAACAGCTTATATGGCTTATTGGAGCTTAATGAAATCTAATGTCACTTGTTAGAACTTAATTGGAGTTAAAATGCGATTTTTACAAGTTAAGGGACTAAATGTGTCAATTTAGAAACTTGAGGGTTTAAAACTGCCAAATTCACTATTTTAGTAAATTGAGGGACTGTTCTGTCATTCCTGGAACTCAAGGGGACTGTTTCAAACATTATAAGACCTAAAGTGCAACATTATAAAGTTAGAGGACTAAAAGTGTAATTTTGGAAACTTAGGGGTCTAAAGTGTAAATGTTACATTTTCATAAACTGAAGGGGGCTATTTTGTAATTACATAAAACTCAAGGGTAATTTTTATACAAAGGTGATTTTATAAACACTCAGCGAATCGGACAAATTATATTCGGATGTTATATAAGTAAACCTCCGACTTGATAAATATGGATATTTATTAATAAACGTTTATACGTATACTAGAACGTGTGAAATCATATACCTTTCCAAGAGCCATCAATCAGATATGAACTAAAAAGTCATTTTGTCACTTGTTAAAACTTAATTAGAGTTAAAATACAAATTTTACAAGTATAGGGATAAAAATTACCAATTTCAAAACTTAAAGGTTTAAAATCGTCATTTTCGAATCTAGTAACTCTCGGGACCGTTTCTGTATATTCTGAAACATTAGGGACTAATTTAAAACCATAAGGACCTAAGTTTTAAATTTCGAAAGTTAAGGGACTAGTTATGTCATTATTGAAACTAGAAGGTTTGAAGTGTAAATATTTATATTTTACATTATTGAAACGTTTAACGAGACAATCGAATATAAATATGTTCGGATTATTAACGGGCGTAAGTAACAATTAAATAAATAAAGTGTAATTTATTAAATGACGATTTCACGTTTTTCGAGAAACAACGAGATTGTAAATATGATAATCATTTGCACCACCACACAAGTGATAATAGTATATATAAACTTGAAATGGAATTTAGTTTATACAATGAGTCGTTAGCTTAAATGTGTAGACTAAGACTTGACCGTATTTACTTAGGTACTTGACGGTGTGATTCATTGCTTACTTAGATATTTATTATCATTCAGAGAACTACCTGCTAAGGTGAGTTCATAGCCCAATGTTTTAATGTTATTTAAATGATTTACATCTTTGGGGTGAGAACATGCTTTGTTTCAATGGACGCAAGTGTATATTTTATACAACGATCACGTGTTGCCTAAGTAGCGATAACCCATTGAAGCCATGTATCATATAACTATTAATTGCATAGTTGTAGTTGGAACTGCATTGTGTGAGCGCGAATGTTATTGATAGATTATTGGTTTGTCAATCCCCGTTCTGGGGACTAGTATCACTCTGGGATTACGATCGTTATAGCATGTCGAAGTTGGGATGTTGCGGGTTAGAAATCTTCAGGGCAATTACTGGCAATTTATTTGCAATCTATACTGTCAAGCTTCGGTGTCATGAGCTTAGGAAATAAAATCACTTTTTATGATGTTTGCCTGTGTTGCTAAATCGTTCACTTAGAAATCTTGCGGGTCCTTCCATTGATTTACATAAACCTATGGAATTCGCACGGAAATTATGTTGACGTTTTAAGCATGTTTTTAGTCAATAAAGCACAAGGGGCGATGATACATTGGAAGTCAATAATGAAGAGTCAACACTTAAGTTTTGGGGTTTTTTTTACATTTTGGGAAATTGTATTAAACCGGGAATTTGATTTATATTGTTGAACAATTTGAAGCCATGAGCTTATGTAACAAACAAGTATTTTGTTAATCCAATGTATCTTTTTCAAACGACACGTTTAGTAGCCGTTCTCAGAATCTTGTGCTATTGATCCATAAATGTAACGCCCTCGGATATTCAATATTCCGCCGCGTACTCAGATTTGAGGGTGTTACAGATTGGCATCAGTGCAGGTTATAGATAGAACCAGGTCAAAAGGTTTTGTCTGGACCTATAACCATTTCCAAAACTGGTTCAAAAATGGATATGCGAGGGACATACTAGCATTACTTGTTTACATTAGCGCATATATGCTTAATGACATGCATTGCTTTAGCATTAGTAGGGTACTACGTGCTTCTAATCGATATACGTGTTATAAATGATATTAGTATATTACTATAAGATCTTTTTTATTAAAGCTTAAGAAATTATCATATCGATCCTTTCCCTATAAGTATTTTGCTTCTTGCAGTAATCATGTCTTCTGCGACATCTGCTGTTACCTACACTTTCGTCATCACCGACTTGAGCCTCGGCCCAGAGCCTTCTGGGGTACGAGGATGATGAGACAGAGGATGGTCCGGTTGACTATCCTATGGACGGGGGAGATGATGGAGATGATGATGACGGCGATTCATCTAGGGATGACGCCAGGGATGAGGATGAGGACGAGGAGGATGAGGAGGACGAGGAGGAGGAGGAGCACTTAGCTCCGGCTGACTCTACTACCGTCATACCTGCTGATGAGCCTGTTTTCCCACCTGAGGGAACAGAGCCTGTTATACCACCACCCTCCACTGACATTACTATTGGGGCTAGGATTACCGTCCGACCCCAGACTTCCATATCCCTTCCACCAGAGGCAGAGGTTGAGAGACTTCTGACCATGACTACTCCATCACCATCACCACCTATCTCACTATCACCACCCTCTGCAGGGGAGCGCCTTGCTAGGTGCACGGCCCCACCTGCACATTCACCACCTTTACCACCATCATCTGGGTGTCTAACCCAAATCCAGACACTCGGGATAGCATCCACCCAGGCTCTCATTGATGCAGTTACTGCCGCATTACCACCACCTCCACTACCACCGCTACCACCATCTCTATACATACCACCACCTGTTGACCGTAGGGATGATATCCCCGAGTCTGTGCAACTACCCCGCAAGAGGTTGCATTTATCCACTCTAGGCTCCAGATATGAGATTGGAGAAAGTTCTACTGCTAGACCTACCAGAGGTCGAGGGATAGATTATGGGTTTATTAGCACGGTAGATGCTGAAGAGAGGCAACAGGGGATTAGAGATGTTGGGTACGGGATTAGGGATACTTGGGTAGATCCAGTAGAGGCAGTTTCAGAGGTAGCACCTATGACCGTGAGAGAGGTCAACACTAGGGTCATAGAGCTTGCTGAGCTCCATGAGCAGGATACACAGGACTTGTATGCGCTACTAGAGGATGCCCAAGATAGTAGGTCTCGTATATCACAACGAGTCGATATGGACTCACAGCGGGTCGATTTACTTATGGGGGATAGGATGACTCTCCAGGAGACAGTATGGATGGTGGAGGAGGAAGCCTATGCTTCCCGAGAGGCTTGGGCTCACTCGATAGGATTGAGCCAGGCAACTCATCAGGAGCTTCAGACCCATCGTAATCATGTGTATGCATACGAGACCTATCTCTAGGCACACCAAACACAGCTACAGCTGCAGAGTACTCTCATTCAGATACAGCATCAAGTACACGAGACTCGCTTTCAGATGCAGAAGACTGAGTTAGCAGCACTTCGAGAGACTGATCGTAAGCGCCAGGACCAGATGGTAGAGACTCTCTGAGTCATCAGAGACATGAGGCGAGAGATGAGCGACATGTAGACTGAGTTGTTAGCACTGCGAGAGCCGCAGAGGAGGGCTAGGCAGCCAGGACCAGAGGCTAGGAGTCCAGATCACCGGGATGCTTCTGGGGACGCCGACAGTCACGCCTAGTAATTTGTGTTATTGTATCTTTCTAGGTCATTGTACAGGCATGTTAAGTATTAGGGGTTTTCCCCGCTAGCATAGCCTTAGATCTTTTGTATTGTATTATGTGTACTCCGACAACTATTTCATGTAAAATTTTCAAAGTTATGAATGAAATGGATGTGTTACTTTGTACTATATACCTCTCTTGTGTTGATTATCTCACCTATATATTAATATATTCTGTCATATAACCTCATGTTTTGCCTTTTGTGATCTAGACAAATCATGGCACCTACAACCAGAAGAGGACCAAATACCCCGGTTAACGACACCAACCCAAACAACATGACTCCAGAATCCATCCAAGCAATGATCGACCAAGCTCTTCTGCGAAACTCCACCAATGGAGATGGAAGCCACAGTTCGCACGGGGATGACCGAAGGAACATGCAAACTGCGTGCCCTTGTTTTTACGCTGACTTCATGAAGTGTCAACCCTTGAACTTCAAGGGGACTGAAGGTGTGGTCGGTTTGACTCGGTGGATTGAAAAGATGGAGTCAGATTTCAATATCAGTGGTTGTGCTATTGAGAATCAAGTAAAGTTTGCCACCTGCACTCTGTTAGGTGCTGCTTTGACTTGGTGGAATGGTCAGATAAGAACCTTAGGTCCAGAGGCATATGCAATGACTTGGGAAGTACTCAAGAAAAAGATGACGGACAAGTATTGTCCGCAGGGTGAAATCAAGAAATTAGAAATCGAGCTGTGGAACCTAAAGGTCAAGGGAAACGATGTTCCAGCATACACTGAACGTTTCCAAGAGTTAACCCTGATATGTACCAAGTTTGTTGCCAACGAAACCGAGAAGGTTGACAAGTACATCAATGGACTTCCTGACAACATTTATGGGAACATCAAGTTTGCCAGACCCAAGACATTGGATGAGACTATTGAGTTGTCCAATGACTTGATGGATCAGAAACTCCGCACCTACGCGAAAAGGCAATCTGACAACAAGAGGAAGGCTGATGATTCATCCAGAAACAACCATGGTTACCAGCAACAACCCTTCAAGAGGCAGAATGTCTCCAAGGTCTACAATATGGGGACAGGCGAAAAGAAGCCGTATGGGGGATCTTTGCCCAAGTGCACCAAGTGCCATCTTCACCACAATGGCCCATGCACCCAGAGGTGCCACAAGTGCAACAAAGTAGGGCACTTTGCTCGCGATTGCAGGAGTATTGGTAACACAAATGTTGCTAATACTCAGAAGGGCAATGGGGAAGCTCCCAAGGGAAATGGTTTTTTTGAGTGTGGAGCACCAGGATATTTCAAGAGAGATTGTCCTAAGTTGAAGAATAAGGATGGAGGAAATGGGAATGCATAAGGCTGGGTTTATGCAGTTGGGAATGCAGTAAATAGAGGAAATGCATCGGGAAACCCTGATGCCAATGTCGTCATGGGTACGTTCCTCTTAAATAACTACTATGCATCTATCTTATTTGACACTGGTGCCGATAGAAGCTTTATATCCACTGCATTTAGTTCCTTGGTTAACATCGCCCCAACTCCATTAGAAAATTGTTATGATGTCGAATTAGCTAATGGGAAATTAGTCAGGTAGACACTATTATACGAGGTTGCACTTTAAATTTCTTAGACCATCCGTTCAACATAGATCTAATGCCTGTAGAACTGGGTAGTTTCGATGTCATTATCGGTATGGACTGGTTAAGAAGATGTCACGCCGTGATCGTGTGTGATGAGAAACTTGTTCAATTTACCTATGGGAATGAAACTTTGACTTTTTGTGGCAACGAAAGTAGCAACGGGAGAGAATCCCGGTTGACAGTTATCTCATGTTCAAAATCTCAAGAGTACATGGCAAAAGGATGCCAGGTCTTTTTGGCGCAGATATCCGCCAAGAAAGAGGAGGACAAGTTGGAAGGAAAACAAATAAAGGACGTACCAATCGTTCGAGATTTTCCTGAAGTATTTCCCGAGGACTTGCCAGGTCTTCCACCGGCTCGACCAGTAGAATTTCAAATCGACTTAATTCCAGGAGCCGCACCCGTAGCTCGAGCACCGTATCGATTGGCTCTATCCGAAATGAAGGAATTATTGGAACAATTACAAGAGCTTTTTGGACAAAGGATTCATAAGGCCTAGTTCCTCACCTTGGGGAGCCCCGGTCTTGTTTGTAAAAAAAAGGATGGGTCATTCAAGATGTGCATCGACTACCGTGAATTAAATAAACTGACAGTGAAGAATCGTTATCCACTCCCGAGGATCAACGATTTATTTGATCAACTCCAAGGATCCAGTATTTATTCGAAGATAGATCTGAGATCGGAATATCACCAGCTTAGAGTACGAGAGCAAGACATTCCAAAGATAACATTCTGAACTCGGTATGGCCATTACGAGTTCCAGGTTATGCCATTCGGACTGACAAACGCACCTGCGGTATTCATGGACCTCATGAACCGAGTGTGCAAGCCTTATTTGGATAAGTTCGTGATTGTCTTCATTGATGACATACTTATTTATTCAAAGGACGAGGAAGAGCATGAAGAACATCTCAAGGCCATTTTGGAATTGCTTAAGAAAGAGAAGTTGTATGCCAAGTTTTCAAAATGTGAATTTTGGATCCCGAAAGTACAATTTCTCGGACACGTCATTGATAGCAGAGGCATACATGTGGATCCAGCCAAGATAGAATCTATCAAAGATTGGGCGTCTCCTAAGACACCAACAGAAATCCGCCAATTTCTAGGTCTTGCTGGTTACTATCGAAGATTTATCAAAGGATTTTCGAAGATTGCTAAGTTAATGACGAAACTTACTCAGAAGGGAATCAAGTTCGACTAGGGAGAAAAGGAAGAGAATGCTTTTCAGTTAATAAAGCAGAAGTTGTGCACTGCACCAATTCTGGATTTACTTGAGGGGAGCGAAGACTTTGTGGTCTACTGTGATGCGTCACACAAGGGTTTAGGTGCTGTACTAATGTAGAGAGAGAAGGTGATTGCCTATGCCTCTCGACAACTAAAAGTTCACGAAAAGAACTACACCACCCATGATTTAGAACTTGGATCGGTAGTGTTTGCTCTAAAGATATGGAGACACTATCTATATGGAACCAGATGCACCATATTCACCGACCATAAAAGCCTACAACATATTCTCGATCAAAAGGAGCTTAACATGAGGCAACGCCGTTGGCTAGAATTACTGAGTGACTACGATTGTGATATTCGTTATCATCCCGGGAAAGCAAACGTAGTGGCCGATGCATTGAGCCGTAAGGAACGGATTGAGCCATTGCGGGTTCGAGCCTTAGTTATGACAATTGGCTTGGATCTTCCCAAACGAATATTAGAAGCTCAGATCGAAGCCCAGAAACCAGAGAATCTCGTGAATGAAGACGTAGGCGGTATAATCCGAAGGGATATACCCAAGGAAAGATTGGAACCACGTGCCGATGGAACACTATGTTTACACGGCAGGAGTTGGTTACCTTGCTATGGAGACTTAAGATCCGTGATTATGCACGAATCCCACAAGTCGAAATATTCTATCCATCCCGGTTCCGAAAAGATGTACCAAGATGTGAAGAAACTATACTGGTGGCCAAACATGAAGGCAGACATCGCCACCTATGTTAGCAAGTGCCTGACATGTGCAAGGGTCAAGGCCGAACATCAAAGGCCATCGGGATTGCTAGTACAACCTGAGATACCCGAATAGAAGTGGGATAATATCACGATGGATTTTATCACCAAGCTTCCTAAGTCGTCGCAAGGTTTTGACACCATCTGGGTGATTGTGGATCGACTTACAAAATCTGCTCACTTCTTGCCAATAAGGGAGAATGATCCATTGGACAAATTGGCAAGGTTGTACTTAAACAGGATAGTAGCAAGACACGGAATACCTGTTTACTTGAACAGGATAGTGGCCAAGTAGGGATACCTGCACTCGATGCATCTGTGATCGTGATGGAAGATTTACTATAAATTTCTGGAGAATCATTCAAGAAAGATTTGGGTACATATATTTTGTTATGACGCATTGGTATCATCCAGGAAACTGATGGCAGAGCTGATAGAGCATTCAAACTCTCGAGAAATGCTAGGGCTTGCTGTGATCGTATTTTGGCAAAGGCATGGGTTTAAACATTTGCCATTGTCCTAGTTTCATACAAAAAAGGTATCACGCTAGCAAGAGGCTTTGCCCCTTATGAGGCAATGTATGGTCGAAAATGTCGATCACCGGTGTGCTGGGCCGAGGTTGGGGAAGCCCAACTGACAGGTCCGGAATTAATCTAAGAAATAACGGAAAAGATCGTCCTGATCAAGCAAAGGATGCAAGCTGCTCAGGATCGACAAAAGAGCTATGCCGATCAGAAGCGAAAGCCGATGGAGTTCGAGGTTGGGGACAGGGTTATGCTCAAGGTCTCACCTTGGAAAGGGGTCGTACGGTTCGGTAAGCGGGGCAAGCTGAACCCGAGATATGTTGGACCTTTCAGGGTGTTAGCCAAAGTTGGGAAAGTTTCCTACAGGCTGGAACTTCCTCAAGAGAACTGAGCCAGAGTTCACCCTACGTTCCATGTGTTAATCTGAAGAAATGTTTTTACGCTGACGCAGCTTTTTAGTATGCCGTTAGAAGGAATTTTATGTTGATGATAAGCTCTAGTTGTGGAAAGAGGCCCGTTGAAATTATGGAACGGGAGATCAAACGATTGAAGCGAAGCCGGATACCATTGGTTAAGGTTCGCTGGAACTCTAGGCGGGGCCCTGAGTTCACTTGGGAATGTGAAGACTCGTTCAAACAAAAATACCTACAACTCTTTATAAATCGGACTTCGTCATCCACTACAAGGTCTTAAGCTTTGAGGACCAAGCTCTTTTAACGGGTGGAGACTGTAACATTTCTCAATTTTAGGTCATTTTACGACTCCTATTAAATTGTCACTATTTATTTTGGTCTGATATGCGTTTACTTTTAATTTTGCTTTAGAGCTAAATCGCGTAGACTAGAAATAACCATTTAATGTAAACGGTCATCAAATAAACTAAGGGTTATACCAACCAAGTGATATATAATTATTAAGAAGGTAATTATGTACCTTGTGTATTTTATTTTTAGAAGTCACGTAAAAGGGTTACGTTTCGTAATAAAATACATTTGGACATACCCCGGAAATACCTAGACTTACCTAGACTCAAACCAATACCCACTTTAAAACCTTAAACACGAAAATTAAATCAATTTTGTGTATGTGACCCACTAAAGGCTGGTTACACACACAAACACACCTATAAAATCTCCTAGTGATCCTTACAAGTACTTGTACATCCTAGTTCTCATTAATACTTGTCCTAATTGTCTCCACTAACCCATTACACATTGGATAATAACCAATGAACCCTCCCTTGCCCCTTTAGGTCATGGCAACATGCTGTATTTATTACAAGATCCCTAAGATTTCTAGTATCTAACCAAATCTTGTACAAATATACTCTAATTAAGACATGTACTTGATTGGTTTAACAAAACAAGGTGTAGTTAACTAGAAACTTCAAAAACCGCCTCCTAAGGCATGATTTTGGTTAGGTTTGGGTTGTTTGTGAAACTAGGAGAGTTAACTAGCTCTTTGGCTATAAATATACACTCACACTTAACACTTAACACTCTTACAACTCACACTCACTCAAACCATAATCATATATACTCTCTTCTCTTAGTTCGAGTTTCAAACCGCAAACAAACACCTCCCTTGATCTCATTCGAACCCACAAACATTTCTAGTTATCATACAAGTTTATAAAGGAGTTTACACGAGCTAGGGTTGGGCATTTACAAAGTATTGAAGCTTGGGATTTGGTTATTGATCGCGTTTTACACACGTGGATTGCCACATTACTCGCATACCCTTAAACAAGGCGCTAGGACCTTTGTAAGTCACATTCAAACTCATGACAATCGTATTATGCGTATTCTTTTCGTAATGACTAGCTTATGGGTCAAATGTATGTATGTATAGCGCACTAGCTTGAGAACACGCATGATAAATGAATTAAGGACGCATGATGCGTATTATGAATACACTTAACAACTGGTGTGGTGGTAAAACTATAAAGGAAACGAGTAACGTGTTTAGTAACAAATAAGGTTTTGAAAACCATCCGTTATGAGAAAAACCATACGTAAACTCTTAAGGAAAAACACGACACAATGGCTTTGGAAGGTATACACGACTTAAACAAATGTTTGCATGGGTAACACGACTAGTGTATAGGGGCTAACAAACGAAATATAATTGCTAAGACTATTTTCGAATCCTATATATGGTTAGAGAAACCAATGGACCTCTCACGATCCAACATGCCACGTTCGGGCCCAACCGGCCCAACGACCTATTAGTGAAGGCTCTCAACTTATAATTAAGCTCCCATGAGCTTATCGAGGGCTTATATGAAACATGAACCCGTAGGAAAGAATCAAATGTTTAAGAAAACTTACGGGCCACAAGCGGGCCCAATAAGGCCGAACAAGCCCAACAGGCCCAACAGTAGGACCCACGAAGTGGTAATAAGCTCTACGAGCTTATTAAGGTAACCTACGAGCTTATTGAAACTTATATAGGCCCTTATACCCTTTAAAAACCAAACGAACCTTAATGGACCTTGGTACTAATTTTCAGTAAATGGTTGTTGGGCCAACGAGCCCAATAAGCTCAAAATAAGCTCATCCGAGCTTATCAATAAGCCAAACAGCTTAAGCAAACTTAAATAAGCTTAACGAATGCATTTGTACTACCCGGACTAACTATAACATTACCAGTAGTAACCATTATGGTACTACCAGTACTAATGACAATATTATTCTACCAGGAGTAACTAATATGCTACCAGTAGTAATGACTATATCTACCAGTAGTAACCATTATAGTACTACCAGTACTAATGACAATATTATTCTACCAGGAGTAACTAATATGCTACCAGTAGTAATGACTATATCTACCAGTAGTAACTATAAAGACCTAAATTTCATTTTTGTAAACTTAAAGGACTAATTATGTAATTATCAAAACTAAAGGGTTTACAGTGTAAATGTTTATATTTTATAAACCTAGGGACTAAAGTGTAATATCTAGAAGCTTAAGGGTATATTTGTGATCAAAAGTGAAATAATAAAACGCTTAAAGAATCGGTCGAATATTAATATATTCGGACATTAAACGGGTTTAATTTACGACTTAATAAATAAGTATATTTATTAAGAAAGTATATCCGTTTTCCCAAGAGCCATCAAACAATTTCAAATACATTAAACACGTACACCACCACACAAGTGATAACAGTATATATAAACTAGCAAATTTATTGTAGTTTATACATTGAGTCTTTAGCCTAAACTTGTAGACTAAGACTGGCCGTATTTACTTAGGTATTTGACGGTGTGATTCATACTTGGATATCTATTATCAATTTCCAGAGGACTATTCACTCAGGTGAGTTCATAGCCCCATGTTTTACAATTATTTAAATGATTTACATCCTTGGGGTGAGAACATGCTTTGTTTTACAAATTGGACGCAAGTGTACATTTTATACAATGATTACGTGTTTGCCTAAGTAGCGATAACCCACTGAGCCCTTTATCATGAACTGTCAATTACTGGATTGTGAGCGCGAATGTTATAGATAGATCTATTTGGGATTGACAATCCCCGTTCGGGTGATTAGCTATCACTGGGAACGAACGTATACCATGTCGGATTTGGGATGTTTCGGGTTAGAACATCATCCACGGGCATTCATTGGCAATATATTGCATTCATACATGTTGAGCTTCAGTGTCATGAGCTTAGGAAAACGTGATAACCTTTTTTATGATGTTTGCATGTGTTGCTAAATCATACACTTGGAAATCTTGCGGTCCTACTATTGATTTACATAAACCTATGAATTCACCAACATTATGTTGACGTTTTAAGCATGTTTTTCAGGTCAATAAGGCACGAGGTGCGATGATACATTGGAAGTCAATAATTAAAGAGTCAACACTTAAGATTTGGGGTCTTATTACATTTTGGGAAAATTATTATAAACCGGAATCTTTATTTATATTGTTGAACAATTTGAAGCCATGGGCTTATGTAACAAACAAGCTTTTTGTTAATCCAATGTATCTTTATTTTTCAAACGACACGTTTAGTAGTCGTTCTCAGAATCTTGTGCTATTGATCCATAAATGTAACGCCCTCGGATATTCAAACATTCCACTGCGTGCTCAGATTTGAGGGTGTTACAATTCACAATGTAATTCTTGAAAAGCAAGTTAATGGTGTCAAAGTTAAGATGAGAAAGACGACAATGCTATAACCATGCTTGAGTTGGTGAAGCTTTTGCCATGAAACAGATTGGATTTGGTTAAGATGATTCCTCAAGAGCGATTATATAGAGATCTGATGCACAAAACATGTAGATTTTCTAAATGTAACTTCCAAATCCACATCACAAAATTGACCAACGGAGAAGAGATTGTGATTGAGGCATTCGATGTAGTAAACAGTTTTATCGTAACATTTCCTAGAACCAAATCTCCATATCCAAGAATAGGTGCAAATTGATCTTTCCCAAATAGAACAGTACCCAAATATTTTTCAACGAAATTACACAGCAAGTTGAGATTTCTTGTCATGTGCTTTGTGCATCCAGAGTCTATGATGAATAGGATGATTTTTATGATCTGCAAAACTTTTAGAAGACGATGGAGAGATTGATAAATTCGATCCCATTATGTGTAATAGTTCTGAGTTAGTAGTAGACCTAGATGTACTATCTAAAGATAAACTATTACTCGCTAACGCATTATCATTTTGAACCTTGGGTTTCCATTTATACCCTAAAGGACATTGGTTCTCTATCCACTAAGTCCATGCCTTACTCGTTTTCTAATATAGCATCCTAAAGTAACTCTGAGATTTTTGGATAGTGGTTTCCGAGGTAACTATTTTCTTATGGGGTGTTGCAACAGATTTGGCAATTATTTTGTGGGTTTTCTAGTACAAATTGGCACTACATTATGCTTCTTAGTTCTAGCATTCATGTCACTGATATACTTAGAAACACAAGCATCATGATTTGAATTAAACACACATTTATCACAAGTAACACAAACAACTTTAGCATTTGATGTCATAACATTCAATATGTCATCACACATAGTTAAAGACTTAGTTTTATTTGAAATACTAGAAATCCTATGGTGGTCTTCTACTTTCTTCTTCCTAATCATCACTTGACTATTGTTTGGCACGACCTTATCTTTCATTTGAGTGCTCCTAAGCTGTGGACTGCTAACGCTAGTGTTGTGGATTACTCTTGTAGAAGTAGACATATGAGGATTAGAATTCTTAAAAGTCTTGGTCAATTGAGGTGTTCTAACTTGAGTTTAAGTGTTTAGTCTATACATTCCTGGTTTAATCACATTCATGTTTCTTTCAACTTGTTTTTGGTTTTGGGGTAAAATCTGTGGAGTGATTGGTTTTGATAAATCCTTTTTTATTGATGTAGTTATTCCGCAATTACCACTACCACAATCTCCATACATACCACCACTTGTTGACCGTAGGATGGATATCCAGAGTTGAGCAGCCTCCCGACAGAGTTGTATTTGTCCACCCTTGGCTCCAGATTCGAGTGTTGGAGAAAGTTCCACTTTGCTAGACCTACTAGTGGTCAGGGATAGAGTATGGATTTGTCAGGCACGGTAGATGATGAAAGAGAGGCGACAGGGGATTAGAGATGTTGGGTACGGTATTAGGGATACTTGGGTAGATCCGGCAGGGAGTTCCTGAGATATAACTATGAGTAAGAAGAGGTCAAATACTAGGGTACTAGAGCTTGCTGGCTCAATGAGCAAGATACACAGGATTGTATGCTTTAATAGAGGATGCTCAGGATAAATAGGTATAGTTTATCAAGCGAGTAGATATGGTAATAGCAGTGGGTCGATTTACTTATAGGGGATAGGATGACTCTCCAGGAGACAGTATGGATGGTAGAGGAGGAGGCCTATGCTTCCCGAGAGGCTTGGGCTCACTCGATAGGATTGAGTCAGGCGACTCATCAGGAGCTTCAGACCCATCGTGATCATGTGTATGCACACGAGACCCATCTCCAGGCACACCAGAACCATGCTTACAGCTGCAGGTGTACTCTCATTCAGATACAGCTTCAAGGTACATAAGACTCGCTTTGAGGATGCAGCAGGTGGTTAGCAAACGCTTCGAGAGACATGATCGTTAGGAGTCAGGACCAGATGGTTGAGACTCTCTGGATCATTAGAGATATGAGGCGAAGATGAGCGACATTGAGGACTATTGAGTTGTTAACACTGCGTGGCATAGAGGAGAGCCAGACAGCCAGGACCAGAGACTAGGATTCCAGATCACCAGGATGCTTCTGGGGATGCCGACAGTCACATCTAGTGATTTATATTATTGTATCTTGCTAGGTCATTGTACAGGCATGTTAAGTATTAGGGGTTTTCCCCGCTAGCATAGCCTTAGTCTTTTGTATTATATATGTGGTACTCGACAACATTTAATATAAAAAATTTTCAAAGGTATGAGTGTAAATGGATTATGTTACTTTGTACTATATTCCTCTCTTGTATTGAATTATCTCACATATTCATCTAATATTTTGTCATATTAACCTCAGTTTTGTCTTTTTGTGATCTAGACAAAATCTTGGCACCTACAACCAGAAGGGACCAATTACCCTGTTAACAACACCAACCTAAACAAAACATGACTCCGAAATCCATCCAAGCAATGATTGACCAAGCTCTTTTGCAAAACTCCACCAATGGAGATGGAAGCCATAGTTCGCATGAGGATAACCGAAGGAACGTGCAAACTGCGCGCCCTTGTTTTTACGCTGACTTCATGAAGTGTCAACCTTTGAACTTCAAGGGGACTGAAGGCGTGGTCGGTTTAACTCGGTGGATTGAAAAGATGGAGTCAGTTTTCAATATCAGTGGTTGTGCCATTGAGAATCAAGTAAAGTTTGCCACCTGCACTCTGTTAGGTGCTGCTTTGACTTGGTGGAATGGTCAGATAAGAACCTTAGGTCCAGAGGCATATGCAATGACTTGGGAAGTACTCAAGAAAAAGATGACGGACAAGTATTGTCCGCAGGGTGAAATCAAGAAATTAGAAATCGAGTTGTGGAACCTAAAGGTCAAGGGAAACGATGTTCCAGCATACACTGAACGTTTCCAAGAGTTAACCCTGATATGTACCAAGTTTGTTGCCAATGAAACTGAGAAGGTTGACAAGTACATCAGTGGACTTCCTGACAACATTTATGGGAACGTCAAGTCTGCCAGACCCAAGACGTTGGATGAGACTATTGAGTTGGCCAATGACTTGATGGATCAGAAACTTCGCACCTACGCGGAAAGGCAATCTGACAACAAAAGGAAGGCTGACGATTCGTCCAGAAACAACCATGGTCACCAGCAACAACCCTTCAAGAGGCAAAATGTAGCCAAGGCCTACAATATGGGGACAGGCGAAAGGAAGCCTTATGGGGGATCTTTGCCCAAATGCACCAAGTGCCATCTTCACCACAATGGCCCGTGCACCCAGCGGTGCCACAAGTGCAACAAAATAGGGCACTTTGCTCGCGATTGCAGGAATACTGGTAACACAAATGTTGCTAATACTCAGAAGGGCAATGGGGCAGCTCCCAAAGGAAATGGTTGTTTTGAGTGTGGAGCACTAGGGCATTTCAAGAGAGATTGTCCTAAGCTGAAGAATAAAGATGGAGGAAATGGGAATGCACAAGGCTGGGTTTATGCAGTTGGGAATGCAGAAAAGTGTGGGATAATGAATTATGTGGAAACCATGATTGCCAATATCGTCACAGGTCCGTTCCTCTTTAATAACCACTATGCATCTATCGTATATCGACACTGGTGCGATATAAGATTTATATCCCACTGATTTAGTTCCTTGATAAACATCGCCCAATCCATTAAGAAATGTTATGAGGTCGAAATTAGCTGATTGGGAAATTAGTCGGGTTATATCCTATTATACGCTGATTGCCATTTAAATTTCTCTAGACATTCCGTTCAAAAAGATCTAATCTGTAGGACTGGGTAGTTTCGGTGTTCATTATCGGGTATGGACTGGTTAAGAAGATGTCACGCCGTGATCGTGTGCGATGAGAAACTTGTTCAAATTCCCTACGGGAATGAACAAAACTTGCTTTTTTGCGGCAACAAAGTTAGCACGGGGGGGGGAGAGAGAATCCCGATGAACTGTTCATCTCATGTTCAAAAGCTCAAGAGTACATGGCCAAAGGATGCCAGGTCTTTTTAGCACATATATCCGCCAAGAAAGAGGAGGACAAGTCGGAAGGAAAACAGATAAAGGACGTACCAATCGTCCGAGATTTTCCTGAAGTGTTTCCCGAGGACTTGCTAGGTCTTCCTCCAGCTCGACCAGTAGAATTCCAAATTGACTTTAATTCCCAGGAGCCGTCCCGTAGCTAGAGCACCGTATTGGTTGGGGGGGGGGCCTCCATCTGTAATGAAGGATTTATCTGAACAATTAGGAATTTATTAACGACAAAGGATTCATAAGGCCTAGTTCCTCACCTTGGGGAGCCCCGGTCTTATTCGTCAAAAAGAAGGATGGGTCGTTCAGAATGTGCATCGACTACCGAGAGTTGAATAAGCTAACAGTAAAGAATCGTTATCCACTCCCAAGGATCGACGATTTGTTTGATCAACTTCAAGGATCCAGTATCTATTCAAAGATAGATTTGAGGTCAGGTTATCACCAGCTTAGGGTACGAGAACAAGATATTCCGAAGACGGCATTCAGAACTCGGTATGGTCATTACGAGTTTCAGGTTATGCCATTCGGACTGACAAACGCACCTGCGGTTTTCATGGACCTCATGAACCGAGTGTGCAAGCCTTACTTGGATAAGTTCGTGATCGTCTTCATTGACGATATACTTATTTATTCCAAGGACAAGAAGGAGCACGAAGAACATCTCAAGGCAATTTTGGAATTGCTTAAGGAGGAGAAGTTGTACGCCAAGTTTTCAAAGTGTGAATTTTGGATACCGAAAGTGCAATTTCTCGGTCATGTCATTGATAGCCGAGGCATACATGTAGACCCAGCCAAGATAGAGTCTATCAAGGATTGGGCGTCTCCTAAGACACCTACGGAGATCCGTCAATTCTTAGGTCTTGCTGGTTACTACCGGAGATTTATTGAGGGATTCTCGAAGATCGCTAAATCAATGACAAAGCTCACTCAGAAAGGAATTAAGTTCGACTGGGGCGAGAAGGAAGAAGACGCTTTTCAGTTGATAAAGCAGAAGTTGTGCAGTGCGCCAATTCTGGCTTTACCTGAAGGAGACGAAGACTTTGTGGTCTATTGCGATGCATCACACAAAGGTTTAGGAGCTGTGCTAATGCAAAGGGAGAAGGTGATTGTCTATGCCTCCCGACAATTAAAAATTCACGAGAAGAACTACACCACTTATGATTTGGAACTCGGTTCGGTAGTGTTTGCTCTAAAGATATGGAGACACTATCTATATGGAACTAGATGCACCATATTCACCGACCATAAAAGTCTACAACATATTCTTGATCAAAAGGAGCTTAACATAAGGAAACACCGTTGGCCTGAATTGCTAAGCAATTACGATTGTGACATTCGTTATCACCCGGGGAAGGCAAACGTAGTGGCCGATGCATTGAGCCGTAAGGAACGGACTGAGCTATTGCGAGTTCGAGCCTTGGTGATGACTATTGGCTTAAATCTTCCCAAACAAATTTTAGAAGCTTCCCAAACGGAACATGATAGTGGTAAGACACGGGATACCTGCCTCAATTATCTGTGATCGTGATGGAAGATTCACTTCAAATTTCTAGAGATCATTTCAGAAAGCGTTAGGTACAGATATTAATATGAGCACTGCGTATCATCCAGAAACTAACGGCCAGAGTGAGAGAACCATTCAAACTCTCGAGGACATGCTACGTGCTTGCATGATCGATTTTGGCAAAGGCTAGGTTAAACATTTGCCATTGGCTGAGTTTTCATACAACAACAGTTATCACGCTAACATAAAGACCACCCCTAATGAGGCACTGTATGGTCAAAAATGTCAATCACCGGTGTGCTGGGCTGAGGTTGGGGAAGCCCAACTGACTGGTCCAGAATTGATCCAAGAAACAACGTAAAAGATCGTCCTGATCAAGTAGAGGATGCAAGCTGCTCAGGATCGATAAAAGAGCTACGCCGATCGAAAATGAAAGCCGATGGAGTTTGAGGTTGGGGACAGAGTTATACTTAAGGTATTGCCTTGGAAAGGGGTCGTACGGTTCGGTAAGCGGGGCAAGCTGAACCCGAGATATGTCAAACCTTTTAAGGTGTTAGCAAAAGTTGGGAAAGTTGCCTACATGCTGGAACTTCCTCAAGAGTTGAGCAGAGTTCACCATACTTTCCATGTGTCTAATCTAAAGGAATGTTACGCTGACGAACCTCTAGTCCTGCCGTTAGAAGAAATTCATGTTGACGATAAGCTTCAGTTTGTGGAAGAGCCTGTTGAAATCATAGAACGGGAGATCAAACTGTAACATTTCATATTTTCAGGTCTTTTACGACATCATCTATTTTACTAAATTTTGAGTTCAACCTGGAACGTGAAGATTCGTTCTAACAAAAATACCCACAACTCTTCACAAACCGGGCATCGTCATCCACTACAAGGTCTTAAGCTTTGAGGACAAAGCTCTTTTAACGGGTGGAGACTGTAACATTTCTCATTTTCATGTCATTGTACGACAATTATTATTAGTCACTATTTATTTTAGTCCAGCTACGCGGTTTAGCTTTTTATTTGTGCTTTTGGCTATGAATCGCGTAGACTAGCAAATAACCATTTAATGTAACACGGTCATCAAATAAAATAATAAGGTTTATATCCACCAATAAGAATAATTACTTGGGAGATAATTATGTACGTTGCATTATTTAATTTTTATTGGACACGTATGTGTTACGTTTCCGATAAAATGCATTTGGTCGCAACCCCGGGGAATTCCTAGAATTACCTAGACTCGAAACAATACTTGTTAATGCTTAACATAAAACTTGACAAATCTTGTGGTTATAACACAAATAGCCGAATGTGGGTACAAAAAGCACACTATAAATTTCCTTGTGTGTATAGCTAAATCAAATCTTCTAAATAAATCCTAAAGTACTAGTACATCCTCAAACTAATTAAGGATAGTACTTAATGTCTCCTACTAGCCAAATGTACATTGGTTAATAACCAATTGTCCTTTTGAGACTTTAGGCCACGGTTAACAAGAAAGAAACACACAAAATCCTTAAGATTTCCTAATCTAACTAAATCTTGTACAAACACTTATATTTAAAGTTGTATTAGGTGGTTTAGCAAGAAACAATAGGTGATAACTAGAAAACACTAAACACAAGGTTAGGACACGGTTTGGCCCTTGTTTATGTAACTAGGAGAGTAAACTAGCTTCTTTGCTATAATATACCACTCTTTACTCACCAATTGATACTTTGAAAAAAAATCTATACACTCCCTTAAACTCTCTCAATAACTAAACTATATATTGCTTCCTTTGTTCGGGTCATCAAACACAAACAAACACCTTCCACTTCATTCATTCGAACCCACAAACCTAGCAAAGGTTTGTATAACGGGTGCATAAGGGTTACACGAGCTAAGGGTTAGCATTCTACGCATTCATTACTCCAACCAAGAACTCAAGGACCTTGAATGTCTCTCAACGAATACTTTACATTTCATAGTTTAATTATCGCTTGATTTCTAGACTTGTGTCGTGACCCATATAGGGTTCGCGTACCTATATATGTACATGTTATACTTGCGTGGTGCAAAGACCTATTTAAAACGCATGTACAAAGAGGGATTATGTCATCCAGGGGCTTAAGTGCCTTATTTATATGAAAACTCGACTTCGACGTAAACAATATACATTATACACAAAATGGTAAGAAAACTATTACGTAAACTTTCTTGTAAACACGGGTACATGAAGACTAAGGAATGTGTAGGCAACCTTATTGCGTTAGCGAACACGACCCTATCCAGCAATATAAACTCAATTTGGTATACTTGATCGTTATCGGTATTTTAAGAGTGCTAGATTTTAACGGCCACTAATGGCTTGTTTTAACCCACGCAGTCCACACTCGGGCCCAACAGGCCCAACAGTAGGGCCCACAGAGTGGTAGTAAGCTCTACGAACTTATTAAGGCAACCTACGAGCTCATTGAAACTTATATAGGCCCTTATACCCTTTAAAAACCAAACGAACATTAATGGACCTTGGTACTAATTTTCAGTAAATGGTTGTTGGGCCAACGAGCCCAATAAGCTCAAAATAAGCTCATCCGAGCTTATCAATGGGCCAAACAGCTTAAGCAAACTTAAATAAGCACAACGAATGCAATTGTACTACCAGGAGTAACTAATATACTACCATTAGGAATGAAGTATATCTACCAGTAGTACCATTATGGTTCTACTGTACTAATGACAACGTTTGTACTACTAGGCGTAACAAATATATAAACAGTAGGAATGACTATATTACCAGTAGTAACATTATGGTTCTACAGTACTAATGACACATATGTTACTACCAGGAGTAACTATTTGCTAACGTATGTTTGACTATATCTACCTGTAGAACATTATGGTACTACCATTACTAATGACATCATTATTCTACCAGGAGTAACAATTATACTACAGTAGGAGTGACTATATCTATCTAGTAGTAACTATAAAGACCAAAATTTATTTTTGTAACTTAAAGGACTATTTTATGTAATTGATTCAAAAATAAAGGGTTTACAGTGTAAATGTTTCTATATTTTATAACTAGGGGACTAAAGTGCTAAAAGTATATTATTAATTAGTAATTTTATTGATAGTTTTTACATTGAGTCTTAGCCTAAACTATAGACTAAGATTGGCGTATTTTACTTTGTTATGACGCGGGGATGTGGTTATATACTTGGGATATCTATTCTCAATTTCCAGAGACTATTCACTTCAGGTGAGTTCTTAGCCCATGTTTTACAATTATTTAAATGATTTACACCTTGGGGTGAGAACATGCTTTGTTTTACAATTGGAACACACGTGTAACTTTTATACCATCGAATTACATGTTGCCTAAGTAGCGATAAACCATTGAGCCCATTATCCTGAATATTAGTTGCATTGTTGTAGTTGGGAACTGCATTGTGTGGAGCGCGAATTGTTATTGATAGATCTATTCGGGATTTGACAATCCCCGTATCGGGTGACATTAGCTATCACCGGGAAGAAACGTTATAGCATGTCGATGTTGGGATGTTTTAACTTGGGTTATCGCTACTTAGGCAAACATGTAATCAATACTTGCGTCCAATTTATAAAACAAAGCATGTTGTGTCCATTTATAAAACGATGCATATTTTCATCCCAAAAATATATATAACCGTTATCCAAAACGAGTAAAAGTGAGGCTATGAAACTCATAATATCCTTTAAAAACAATCACATTGTTATAAGATAACACAGTAAGTAAAGAGTTTGTAGACAAGCATGTATTCCCCCTCGCGGGTTTATAAACATTCAAAAGATTGAAAAGCGAGGTTATGAACTCACATTGATGATGAAGAACGATTGGCAGATAGGCATTTAATATGCACAACACGAACGGAAGACGAAGCGGCTCGATCAAGAAGTTGCAACTAATCTTAACGGCTAAGTCCCACTAGCCTATGATAATGTATTTGGGTTTCCCGATGAATGGTTACATCAACGCGACACGTTGATAAAGATTTAGATTTAAAGTTGTAATAGTTTGGTGGCTGGTTAAATAAATAAATTGAAAAGTGAACGCAAAGTATGTAATACATTCTTTATATATTACATATGAAAAATAAACCATTATATAACTCGTACCGTGAATCATATAACAAAGACTAGCAATCCAAAGATTAATGTGAAGTATATAATACTTTGCAGGTATTATATAAGGAGCGTGAGAAAATAATTTAAACAAAATATTTCGACACCAATTTAATTAATAAGAAGTCCTTGCATAAAAGTGGACACACGTCTTAAAGTTATAGTTTAAACAAACGATGTTTGTAAAGCTTCTACAACAATTATGATGTTATCTTCTAGCTGACAATTATAAAATATAAAATAATATTTTATAAATTTATATTTCGTTTCCTCGACGGGTCGTGTCTAAAATAGTTATCTCATTGTAAAAGTATAGTTTTCGTTCGTTTATCCGGTTATTGTATAATACAAATTACTATATTTTTAAAATATAACTTAGTCCCTTTTATCGGTTTCCAAAATAATAGAAGCTTTAGTAAAACATTACTAAATATAAAAGTTTATATAAATTTTGCCATGACACTTCCGTTTATATATCGTTTCCCATATTTATCAAATCTAAAGTTTTTCCACTTTTCAAACAATCCGCGTGTTTCAAATATATATTCTTATATATTTTTATATAAACTAAGCAAAGTAATAATTATTACATTTATTTAATCATTTAAACCACCAACCGGTTTTATATTTATAAATCTTATGATATATTTGCTTATCATTTTATATATCCTAAACACACCCTTACGGTAAATCTGCTCACCCAAACGCACCTATTTCTGCTAAACCAACCAAACGGACCCCTTTGTTGTCTTCTCTAAACCCAAACGCACCCCTTGGTTCTTATGTTAACCCAAACGCACCCCTTGGTGCAAATCTGCCCAACCAAACGCCCCTTTATTTCAAATATGTCGGACCAAACACGCCCCTTACGTGTTTCTGCTATACCAAACACCCCCGTTTGGCAAATTTGCCAAACCAAACACACCTTATGTGCCAATCTGCATAACCAAACGCACCCTTAGTTGTTTTCTACCAAGCCAAACGCACCCTAATCTGTACCAAACACACCCTAATTGGTATTTCAGTCAACCAAACGCACCTCTATGGTGGTGGTGACTGCCAAACGCACCCTTGTGGTAGTGACAGTCAACCAAACGCACCCTTTGTTGGGTTTACATAAACCAAACGCACCCTGGTCGGTGCAAGAACCAAAATGCACCCCCTTTGGTTGTTGTAACAACCAAACGCCCCCTGATAGTATATACTAACCACGACGCGCCCTATGGTGGTGGTCGGTTAAACCACCGAAACAATCACCCACTTAGGGGTTGACAGAAAAACCGGACGCACCTCGTGGGTGCAAAACAAACCACACGCACCCCTTTTTGGGTTCTCCTACACAAACCAGCCGCACCCCTTGGTGCTTATAATAAATCGAACACACCCTCCTGCTGTCGAACCACCAAAACAAACACCCTTCGTGGTGTTTTCAAATAAACCACACGCACCCTTTTTTATGTCGGTGGCTGTGGTGTGGTGGTGATGGGGTAGTGGTGGCTGTGGTGGCGTCGGTAGGGTGGTGGCAAACGTGGGGGCGCGTGGTATAGTGGATCGAATAGATCGGAGTGTGGTAGAGAAGGTGGGTAATGGTAGATCCATGTGGGGGATGAATGTAGGTGTCGCGGTGGTAGCAGGCGGAGCCTGTCCGGAAAAAATAGGTGCGCCCCGAATCAGATATTTAGAAAGAGAGAGGAAGTGGATGTTGTAATAATTGTTATAGTTTTTAATTAAACGAAGAAACCCCTAAGTAACCAATATATATGATTTAAATAAAGGAATGTTGATAAGAAAATTGCAAGCGCTACATATAGTTGTAGGGTAGAATTTATAAATATAACAAGTTGGGACAAAAATGTTAATTATTTAGTATAATAAATGTGTTTTCGGTGTCTCGTTAAAGCCACATACTGAAGATTTAAAAATATGACAATTGAAAAGTATTCGCGTCATTTCGTTCCAAATTTTATTTTTCCCATGAAAATGAGTATTTACTTTATAGTGTTTCATAAATATTTTTATAAAATATATTTAAATCATTATTATTTATTTGGTACTAGTGGGTGTCGCGAGTAAGCTTTGTCTGTAAAAATGGAACTTTAATTTCAATGTTCGCGTTATTAAATAAACGCTTTTGGATAAAATATTAACTAATTTATTAAGTATTTTTATTTAATAAAAAGTGGTAATTAAATATAATTTAATTATTTTTGTGTATGTACGCGTTGTTCTCGCTTCTAAAATTTTGCGAGGCTGTTTCAGCCCTCTTCTGCTTGTTCTCAAGTCTCGGGCAAAACTAAAAAGTTGTCCGAAATAACATTTAATAACAAATTGCTTGAGAGTCCCGAGTTGTGACAACGTGATTAAGGTGGTGTCGTATTTTTATAAATCAACTAGAATTAATATATATCTCCTTTCTTTCCGAATCAAATGAAAGTCTAAAAGTAACTTTGTACTCGCGGTGTGTAATAATAAATATGATTTATTATTAAAATACGTTCCGAAAATTTTACCGGCCACGCGGTAATTGCTTTTATTAGACAATAAAACGTCAAAAGTCAAAAAGTCAATTCGGACCCAAAAAGTCAAAGGGTAAAATCGTCATTTAAAACGGATGTTACAGTACCTACCCCTTAAAGAAATCTCGTCCCGAGATTTAATTTGTGTTAACCGTTTGTGTGACCAAGAAAAAGATTTAAAATTTAGTAAACCAGTTCTAAACAAGACGCTGAAGACTTCGTTCAGAAAAATTCGGTGTTTCGACACTTCTCATTATACCAAAAATTTTGGTTAGGCTTGACCAGGATATTTAATCCATTAAAATAGGCATTTCAAAAATATCATTACAGATCTTATGACTGATATACCCGCGTTATAAGGAAAATCTCATTGTAGTGAAAATCTCAAGAAGAAAGTGTAGTCGCGTGAGTATGTTTGTATAAGTTTCTAAATGTCCGAGGATGGAGTCTCGTTTCTACTATCTGTAATGTTCGATGATTCACATCAATGTGGCTTATGGATGTAAGTACCCAACTTACTTGGCAGTACTAGGATGCATCGCGACCTAAGTCTTCCTACTAGTGGTCCGAAATGAATTGTCGGACTATCTGTTTCGTCGATAGGTGTTTATCTCGTTTAAGGTGGGTTGCATTACCTATTGGATAAGGTTGTACCAGCTGGGACCACTCCACGACCCAACAGCAACGACCATAACGTCAATAATTATAACAAATGGTGATGAGATGTAGAGAGTGAGAACATTTCGAGAAACAGTATCCCCAGAATAAAGTTCAACAATTGGGAGAAGCTCGCGGGAGAGCTTATACGATAGGCGGTGGAATATGGTACTCAGTCGTTAGTTCGAGGATGAATCAACTCCATTAGTTCAAGTGTGTAACAAGTCTGTTAGTTCCACGAACAGTTCATGATCGCGAGGATTAGCAACGGCAAAAGTAATAACTTAAGAATGAGATAAGGTAGTTCCAAGCGAGGCATTAAGATTTTTTTTTTGCTGAGTAGTAAGACACGATT